>PVJO010006380.1:0-89937 GCA_004026905.1 Hystrix cristata | reverse complement strand
GTAATTGTGGACAAAATTCATCTGCTCAGCAAAATTCTATTTATCTTCCTAGATATTGATAATCTCTCACTTTATAACTTTTATGTAACAGATTTTTATATTTCTCTTTGAATTATTCATTGGAAAGATTACTGAACACAGGCTTTTTCCTCCGTTCCTTCCTTCCTTAGTTAAAGTAGATTATTCTCCTGCCATGTGTAAGGCACCCCTCGAGTGGAGATGGAGTAGGGTTGTACTCTTTAGGGACATACCAATGATTCTAACAGATACTTGGGGTGCATGGGGATTAACTAGGAAGACAGGTATGTGTTTATTCAAATACTAGTAAGGAAAATACATATTCAGACAGCAGATACTCCTAGGGCGGATAGTATTCAAATATCACTAGGAAAAATACCTCGGGTGTAGAGGAAGGAGGAAGAATTGCCTTGCTGCATGGTCGTGGAAGGAACTGGTTTTCTGCATTCGATGGAACTTCAGAATCCCTGATTATGGACTTTTGGAGTGGTGAGAGAAATAGATTTCGGAGATGACCTTGGTGGTGAACCTGTGGCGTGTGTGTTATTTTGTTTTTCTTTTAAGACAAAAGATGTAAATGTATGAGTTGCTACTTCTAAACTAAAACCTCCGTATTCAGGTTTAGTTGCAGCATTGGCACTTTGCGATAAGTAAGTGGGTTTCGGGTTGCACTTTGGGCACTTGTCTCTAAAACATTTGCTATCGCTGACCTACGTATAGTCTGGCATTCACAAATCTTAATTTTGCCATTATGTAGGGATGACCTTTCAGTTTGCTGTGGATGTCTCCATATCACATATTCCCTTATCACTTTCTGGATTCCCAAATTTAAAAAAAAGATTAAGGAGCCAAGAATAGGGATGGAATTGCTAAAACCTTTATCAGTGAGAATTGGAGTATATCTTTTGTTTTTCTAAAGGTAGTCTTGAGGGGTCAAGCTTAAAACTAGCCTCGGCTTCCTTTCCCAGTACGTGTTCTGGGATGTGATTTAGGCCCTTAAATGTCCTGTTTCCATTTACAAATCCCTTGGTTTGTTTTATCTGCCTAGAGCCCACGAGTCCTTACCTGTCTTGCTCTGATGATTACAAATTGTCACGCACTCATTTGACAGGTTAGTGAGATGCCTGCTGTGTGCTGAGTGGTGTAAGCAGGAAGAGCCAAGACAGAAGTGAGGCCTGGAGGTGGAGCTCTGTACGGTCTGTTCAGTCTGACATTTTCCTGCCTCGTCATTAGGCTGCTTCTCCGTACACTTCCTCCTTTACCGTCTCCTGCTTAGGTGATATCGCCTGGGAAATACTGAAAATGAACGCGCTGACATCTTCTCCTGGGCTTAGGGCCTGTTCTTTGGAGATAATAAGGAATGCTTGTTGTTCAGTTTTTTTCATTCACTCCTTCGCTTTTATCTTAGAGAAATAGACTCTCTATGACTCCTAGAAAACCATAGAGCACTACTGAGTGTATTGATGACATGTCTGTCAAAATAGTTTTTGTTGGGGATTTTAGCTGGAAATGAATTCCAAGCTGAAGCTTTTATGTTTGTGTCTTAGTGAATATAAACCACCGTGAGATATGCAGAGGGGCATCTGTCATATCTTGAGTTTTCCCAAATGGCACTACATGTTTTAGTAGAGAATGACACAGGAAGATCAAATCCAGGGGTTTTTTTCCCCAAAAACAACTAGTGTTTTGGAAAATTTGGTATTGATCATCTGTGACAAGCTTAATACATGTGATGTTTAATACATGAATCCACCTCCTTGAGGAGAAATAACATACTAATGTTTGAAAGGCAACAGAGTACGACGAAAAGGAAAATAATAAAACAAAGGCATAGCCATTTTCCGTAACCTTTAGCTTAATAGTGAGGTTTTCTATTTTTCTGTTTTATGGTTTCATCCTCCACCCCACCTGGGGGTTGTTGTTGCGTTTCTTCTTAGTCCCTTTACTTTCTGATGTCACGCAATACTTCCTAGGCAGCTAACACATGCCTGGTACTGTGTGGGCAGGGCTTTTACATGTCTCCCTCAGTCATCAGCCTCGTAGTTCAGCAGTTCCAAAAAGTGGGCTCAGAACTCTGGCCCTGGCTCGCTGCGCTGTGGTGGCAGCCACCACGTGCCTGTCTGCAGTCGGCTGCCCCTCACCCTTCATCTTCTCCTACATAGTAAGTCACCTACATTGTGAAGTTTTCAGAGAGCCTTCCATGAGGATTCCTTTCCTCCTTTTAAAAAAACTAAATGCCATTTGTGTGATGAAACATACTGATAATAGAAAGCATTTTTATATGTCCCTTGTTGTCTAGTAAAATATTTACCAGTCTTACTTGGTCCTCTTCTTTTTTCCACTTATTTATAGATATAAAAGCCTTATCACACCTGGCTTGAAAATACAGTTTTGGGTGGGGGCATAACAGTGGTAGAACATTTGACAGACCATGTGTGAGGTCCTGGGTTCACTTCCTAGCACTGAGAAAATGGTTCTGTCTCTTCAAATATGAAGAGGATGAGGGTGATATGTAGCAAAGATTTAGAGTGTGAGTTTGATCCAGTAAAATGAAATTTTACATGTTACTCCTTCATTCTGATTTAGTCTAATCTGCACCTGTGACCATTTGATACAGCTTTGAGCAAGAATTATGTTTTGAGGAAATGTTTTTATTCCCTGAAAAGATTTCGTTTCCCACTTTCTGCTAAAGCCCTTGTTTGACGAATCATCCTAAGTTATCATTTGGTCTCGGGAGTGCTGATAACGCTTTGATTCACTCCTTGCTTAGCGATACGAACGAGGTGGACATACCGCCCAACACGCGGGTCGGCACCAAGCGCTACATGCCTCCAGAAGTGCTGGACGAGAGCCTGA
Organism: Hystrix cristata; assembly: GCA_004026905.1. Classification (NCBI taxonomy): domain Eukaryota; kingdom Metazoa; phylum Chordata; class Mammalia; order Rodentia; family Hystricidae; genus Hystrix; species Hystrix cristata. The sequence continues at coordinate 87,063 of PVJO010006380.1, read as the reverse complement.
ACAGGAATCACTTCCAGTCTTACATCATGGCCGACATGTACAGCTTCGGACTCATCCTTTGGGAAGTTGCCAGGAGATGTGTTTCAGGAGGTAAGAAACTGTGCAAAGAGACTGTGAGAGGTGCTGCACATCCTTCCTTTCTGACCAGAAATCGAAAGTATCATATTATCTGCAAAATCAAGGTTTCCTTTATTTTTCTCTTTATTTCTCTTGATGCAGTTATAACCCTTCCAGGAAACGATACGTGACACAGAACAATAATCTTTGACTACTTCCTTCCCTCCACCTGTGGTGGAAGAGTGTCTTCCAGACACACTGTCAACTTCCCCTACCTTTTCAAGATCGCCCTCTGCTGGCATATGTCCTTGCATTTCTGTCTCGGCCTCTTCCTTCTGCCCTTGCTCCATCAGAAGCAACCCATTTCCTACCCTTTTGGCTTCTTCTCACCTACCTGCTGGCCCGTCTTCAACCCCTGCACCCCTCCTCTTGCTTTCCTCTGCAGAGACGAGTAGAGACATAAATGTGGAGCAGCACACACCTGTTCCTTACCTCCCCTTCTTCTTTATTCTCTGTAAAATTTCCTCATGAAACATTTTGAAAGCGTCCGTTTTTATCAAAAGGAAATTAAAGCATCAGAATATTTTTATTGCTCATGATAATTTTTCCATAAGCATAAAGATTCCCTAATAAGACCAAGTATAATCAATAAGATGATATCCTTAAATATTCCAAAATCTGTCTTCTAGGCGATTCCAACTTCTTTCGGGCAAGAAGCTGGGTAGCAGGCTTCTCTGTATTGAGCACAGCATATATATACCCTTATTTATGGTTGTGCTCATTAAAAAACCTTGTTCCTCCCAACAGCCAGTTGAAACTCTGCAGGAACGTGAGTCTGCCCCGGCTTGTGAAAGTGCAGGGTGTGCGTAACTAGTACTGGGAATTATTTTTGTGCTGTTGTTATCTTTGACATCTTGGGCAAGTTGCAAAACTTCTCTTTGTTTCAGTATTTTCTTAAGAATGAGGTAAAGTATTTGTATCTACCTTAGTTGTGGAGCTTTGACGAGTTCAACTGCCTAGCACCTCAAGTATACCCAGTACATGTTAGTAATTCATAGTATTAATTTTCCTTTGGGTTGGTGGAGCCCTGACACATGCCGATTCCTATCTAAATGTGAAGCGGCAGCAGTCGGTAGCATTCGTAGTCGTGGATGGGGAAGTGTCGCCGTCAGCATTGCGATGCCTTCTGATCGCCTCAGCAGTTCTGAGCTGCTCACCAGCAGTGTGAGGCAGAACTCGTTCCTTCTGAAGTGAGAGAACTCTTGTCCCAAGGGATGCTCGTGGAGGAAGTTTTCTCTAACTAGATACTGAACTTTCACCCATCATAAGATGAGGAAGAGAAGTAAGCAAAATATGGATTGACTTTTTGCCTAGGTGTTGATTTCACACTTTGTGAAGATGAAAGGGGTCTATAGCCGAATAATCTGCTTACTCTTATTAAGATAGGTTTATAGACCTGAAAGGTAGAGAATACTTTTCTAATTGTTTTCCTGAACCTCTAAAGCAACCTGATATGCAAACAAGAAGCCTACAATAGAAAGCTGGTGGGCCAAATACAGGAGAAATGGCCCTCAGCTTGGACACAAGCTGGGTTCATATCCTCAGCAGGGTCTTGGTTGGCTGGGCTTCCCCTTGCACAGGGGACATGAGAAGTATCCCTGCCTGAGCACAGAGTCCCTTTCTGCCTCTCAGCTGCTGGCCTCGAGCAAGATACTTACCCCTTTCGAACAAAGCGTCCTTGTTGTAGATGGTGATGATACCTCAGAAAGGGTCTGTGAGAATTGAGTAAGATAAATGGTGCAGCACACATGCCATGCCTCCGTGCTTGGTGTATAGTAGGCTCTCAGAAAAATTTCCAGTGAGGCAAAGCACAAAAATTTCTGTTCTTTAACACTTTGCTTTATTGAAGATATTGGAGGTTTTTGGGCTTGTCTTTTTGGTCCAGGCATTTTTGAGACACAACCAGATGAAGGACTTTCAAACTTTGGAAGGCAAAAAGAGAATGTTTTGAGATTTCAGACACAGAACTAAATGGCAGTTTACGTGGAAATTTTGGTAACTTGTTCGTATGATAAAGAGAAATGAGTGAGGCCTGTCATCCAAAGCCAAATTTGATTAACTCATAATTTTATGTGGTTGGCTGCGCCTGTGTCTCTTGTGGTTTATATCCTGCCTCACTGTCCATCCATCAGCCCTTTAATGGCAGCAACATCAGCTACTGAGGAGAATATGGGGTGAGTTGAACAGATGTGATCCAAGCCTTCAAGACTCCAGCATGGTTTCTGGAGAGTTGGAAGGAAGGAAGAACTGAGACGCAGTGTGGACCTGTGTGTGTCCAGTCCTGTGCTTTTGTTATACCGTGTGCTGAGATGATAATAGAACCCAATCAGGGTGACTATAAACTTAGTACACAGAATTGTGCTCTGTGGTCGCCTTAGGGCTCCAAATGCTGAACAAGTAATCAACTGGGATGTTCCCAGAAAACTTTTGAACTTTCTGGCCCTTTGTGCTTTCACATGGGTTTGAGATGACAAGAAAGGGCACGACACGGACCCCAGATTTTGCCAGAGTAGCCCGCTCGTGAATTTGATGATGTGGTGTGTCTCTGCCAACTCGATGGTCTCATCTCGTCCTTTTCAGTGGGAAGCAGTAAGATAGGAGATGAGAGTGCTTGGAAAAGTGGTTCAGAGTGGTGTCCTCTCATCGCTGAGGACAGAGTTACTGTTAGGAATTCATCAGGTAGGATTAAGCAGAAAATGCAGATTGCTTGCTTGGGTGAAGTGCAGGAGGAAAAACTAGAAATTAGCTATGAGAAAAGATGGACCGAAATACAGTTTAATACAAAAACTTTAAAGAAGAAAATAAAAATCAGACAATCTTCAAACCTGAAAGAAATCATGGCTAAGATTTTGGGGTGTATATAATTTTCCAAAACCCTTCTTAGGATATTGCAAAAAAACAGTACACTGACATTTTGTTCAAGTAGGATACACTTCTAGACTTACTATGATATTCCTGGTCTTATGCTACAGTAATAGAACAGTCTCCTGTTGCGCAGTATGAATTCTGGATCATCTTCCAAATCTGCACTGAGATCTGATATAGATTGTTTTAAATTTTGGTCTTTATAAAATTAGAAATAAATGAGATGCTTGTTTTACTTAGCTTCTGGAAATTAGAAAAAAGGCTTGGAGACCTATGATGATATTTTTCATTAAGTTTTGCCTTTTTTTTCCCCCTCAATTAGATTAAGTACCATTTGGGTAAATGTTTTCAGGGTTGACTTTGTTGTTCGTTGACCTGAACTTGTCTTTAATATTGATAGTGGTTTCTTTCGACAACAGTTTTTGAGTCAGGCTTTTTTCCCCCACTTCACAGAAAATAGTAATACTGACAACCTGTTTCCAGGTATCGTGGAAGAATACCAGCTTCCTTATCACGATCTGGTGCCCAGCGACCCCTCCTATGAGGACATGAGGGAGGTCGTGTGCATCAAGAAAGTGCGCCCCTCGTTCCCCAACCGGTGGAGCAGTGACGAGGTAGGACTTGAGGAACCGTGTGGCTACCATTGACTGCTGGACAGACTGCTCTGCTATTGCCAAAGTTCAAAATATTCCTTATTGAGATTCTTCTTTGTTTTGATGGTGACGATAATGTTGCCTCACTGCAGCAACTTGTGTGGAGCTATGTGCAGGATGTCAAATCATCTTTTCCTTCCTATTATATTTTGCCACTTCCAAAATACATTGTTGAGTCCATGGTGAGCCTGCATAATTAATAACACTGCTCCCTTTGTCTGGGGAATCTTGACTTTTGCATAAAAGCTATTATTTCTTCCTCTGTGTATTTTCAAACCATTGTCATTTTTCTCCATAACAAAGCCAGATACAGCTCACTGCTGTTCTGATGAGAGAGAAGACGGTGAGTATCTGCAGAATTGAGTTTTCTATGCAGTTAAGTGGTACAAGTTGACCTAGTTGAGCTGCCTGACTACACTGCGTGTCTCTGTTAATAAGGGCAATGATTCAGCTCGGCTCTGAGGATTTAGCAGTGCACCCCAAACATGTTGGAAGGGAGCTACCAGGAGGGATGAAGTGTGATGGGCAGACCTTGCCCTTCCTGCTTCGGCCTCGAGTTCCTCGTGCCTCTCCTCCCACCCCTGTGCCTTCGTGGTTCTCCACCAGGCTGGAACACTCAAGAGGAGTTTGAAGCATACCTAGAAAAGAAAAAAAAAAAAATGCTCTTACCAGGCATGCCCTGAACCCTCTGCAGACAGATAGGCCAAACACTGTTCACTCTTTATAAGCTAATTATTTAGTGTAAAATTCATCTAAAATAACTTTTGGTTCATTGGTTTTTGTGTCACATTACTGAAATGGTGAATAATCTACATGCTTTCCAATGAGCTGGGCAGGAAGCATTATGAGATGGGGGAGTTACAGTGTTTGGAGGGTGTTGGTGTTACTTGAGTCCCTTCACTGAGGATCTTTAATGAGGGGAAATCGTGCTTTTCAACAAGACCAGTAATTGATATACCACAGGAGAAAGTTTTAGCTGTGTGCAGGTCATTAATCTTGTTAAGTGGTACAGTGCGATTTTAAGATTGTAGCAGACATCTGCGTTTTAGGAATAACCATGTTTGTTCGAATAGTGTGGAATTAGATAAAATACTTAAGTGTATCAAGTGTTGGGAATAATCTGAGAGCATGGAGCAGAATACTGATTCCCTGGGTATTTTTGTATATGCTTAATACTGTTTTCCAAGATAACTCTTCTACGGTCAGCAAAACCACCTTCTTTCTTCTGTCAGAAGGAAGAAATGAAATCTGAGCCATTATCATTTTGCATGAAAAAGAATTTTTACGGCTTTACATTTTTGCATGGTTTTAAGGGTACCTTTAGAGAATATACGCAGACTTTACGAACCCCAAACTCAAAGGCAAGTGTCAGTACCTGCCTTGCAGATGATACATCTCTCCGGCGTTACTCCAGTGTCCCTTTTCCCTTTCACAGTGTCTCAGGCAGATGGGGAAGCTCATGACAGAGTGCTGGGCTCACAATCCTGCATCCAGGTTGACGGCCCTGCGTGTGAAGAAAACACTTGCCAAAATGTCAGAGTCCCAGGACATTAAGCTTTGATGGGCAAGGAAGGGAAGCATTTCCCATGAAGGCCGCCGGATGTTTGGCTGCTTGTGGCAGAGCACACAGTGTTAGAGAAGCATCTTCAGCACCAGCCTCGGACGCCTCCTCCGCCTCTTTGTGGGCTCAGGCCTCGCCTCCCGGAGAGCAGCGCGCGGAGCCAGGAGCTCCCAGCTGGCAGGTCCGCCCTGCCCGTTGTAGAAGGAAGACACTGGTGACTTGTGCAAGATAGTGTGCATGTTGCTTTCTAGGAAAGCCCTTATTTTGGGATTGCAATTTTTTAAAAAATGCTTTAATTTTGCCAAAATAAAACAAATATTGTAGACGTTTTAAGGTTTATACTATGATAGTTTAAAGAATTACACCAGAATTTATTCCCAGAAACTGTGTTGGAAGGTAAATTAAAGTACGCTTTCCATTGGTAAAATATTGTTGCACTCAACAAACACAAGACAGCCTGTGAAGATGAAGGTAGACTGGAAAGATCCTGACCTGCAGCCCACCCCAGGCCACCTCAGACCACTTTGACCAGCCCTGCAGTTGGGGCCGCCGTGCGATATGAGCACTTCTGGGACCACACTGTGGAGTTTGTGCAGTGGCCTTTGTGGCTTCAGACAAAGCGCAAGGAAGGAAGTTTACGCGACTTTCATTTCGTATCGATGGATGTTCTTCAGAACCGCTCTGGTTTCTGGTTGCATTAGGCAGTTTTTTCATGGTAAAAATCCCTTTGTTTTCATGAAACACGAGCAAAACTCTTGCTTTATGTGCAGAGAACTGACCTGTGCATGTTTTTGATCTCTCAAATCAGAAGGTCAATGTTGAATAGAATTGCCTTTAGTTGTGTTGAAGACAAGGTGCTTTCAAATAGCACTGACCTGTCCTCATGATGTAGGAAGGGTCCACCCGCGCTGTAGGGGAGGTGGCCGCGGGACAGACGGCCCATCCTACATCTGTGGAAGGAGCCGATCTCAGGAGCACAAGGGAAGCAGCACGCACGCCTTGCTTTGTATAGATAAGGATGGTTTGTTATTGTCTTTTTTTGTATCTGAGCTAAGGCTAGAGGGAAGCATTTGTCAGGTTAATTTCACTAAATTTTAATTTAAAATAGACAAGTATAACCCGCAGAGAGAATAACAAAGGAGGGTCGTGGTGGCCACAAAATATTATGGCTGCTGTGACTTATTATTCTCTGGTAGATAGGGGTGGACGGTGAACATCCAAAGTGATTATTTTCCACCTCAGGATTGGTGCCTCATCTGATTTCCACCATGTTCTTAGTCACTATTTATTTATTGTTTTCCCTTCTTGTGGCACTTACACAAAACTTTTTACTTACCAGTTCTACAGGGTTTTCACTTTGGAGTAACATGAGCAAAATCATCGACAGGGCCAGTATTCCTCAGCAGGAGGTGCATAATAAGGTCTAAAGCGGTACACACCCCTCTCAGTTTTATTTCATTTCCTTGCTGTGGTTCTTCTTTACCTGTTAGAAATTCTTCAGTGCTTCATAGGGGATTTGGAAGTGCTTCCCCACTGGCCTGTGAAAGAGATAATTCCCTCCAGAATACTCCAGGGGGCAGTGTTTTCTAACACATTTTCTGCACCAGGTAACTGCAGGATGCAGAATTTTTGAGAAATTGACAGCTGTGTGAAAAATACAGAAGTGTTTTCCTGGCTTGCAAAGTAGGCTTGCGGCTAGTGTCCTGATCATCCAGAAGATATCCTGGAGCAGCGAGTGTGAGCTGTGCTTACAGTTTAGAAAAATCACGGGGAGAGACACGTTCACTTCACAGGGCTTCATGGCCACACTTTGCTTTTTACTAAGAAAGAAGAATTTTGAATTGGGAAGAAGTTATTTTTGAGAGTAAGAACAACTGGGTAGGAATGTACTTGCAGTCAGAATACTGCTCTTACTGATGTGCCAGTAGCCTGGTAGCAAGGTAAAGATTTGTTTTCTGTTGGATTGTGTTCTTTGTGACACTCTAGAAGGACTATGTGATTAGAAGTAAGTCTGATAACCAGCTGAGCTCTTGGAGAAACTTCAGTGCCTCTCGTCAGATCCTCCACAACCAAGAAAGTGGACATTTATTCCAAATGGTTAAATGGGAACATGTTGGTTTTGCTCACATTTCCCGTGATTTGAGATTGGGCTAATCTTTTAGATACAATGGTATTTACTTTTGGGAAATTCTTGAACAATTTCAAATCAAAGTATTTTGTAGGGAGGTAATGACTTAAACTAGATTTTTAGGGTTCCAGTAAAAGAAAAGAAGGAAATGAGAATAGTGAACAAATTTCTTCTATGTTATTCATGGTGGTTGCTTTGGGGAAAATCAGTAGATTACCTTCTAATGCCCAACTTGATTTATTTACTATGAAAATTTTAAAATAATTCCTGAAACGAGGTTGGGGATTTAGCCCAGTGGTAGAGTGCAAGGCCCTGAGTTCGATCCCCAGCACCCCCCAAAAAAATTATTCCCAAAATACCTAAAAAGACCCACTTAGGTAGTATAGTCTTTCAGTGAGACAAGAATTTATTTTGAACCAGAATTATTCTCTGTCTTAACAAAAATCTGCTCTACTTGGGTAATACTAAAGCGTTCTTAAGACTACCCACTCACTTCCCAATAATCGCTTACGATTTTTAAAGGTCTAGTGGCTCAGCAGTGAATTTTATTATTATTTTGTCTTTCAGTTGAATAAGTGAGAACCTGGAAATGAGTCAGATAGCTGATTGGTTACTTTCGGACTATTTCAAAAACTTCCTTCTAACCCCGCTTCCCCAAAAGAACCCTAAGTTATTAGTTGTTAGGTAAAGTTTGTATGCTGAGATGTTCAGGTTTGTAGCTTATGTATGTGTGTATATATTATATAAATATAGATGTATATATAAATATTGTGTTCAGTCTGGAGTCTGGCACAACTCCATGCTGTGGATTAGAGAGTAAACTATTATGGATGATAAAGTACTAAAGGAAACATAATATTTATTTATGGAAGGGCGTAGATTGTTAAGTCAGGGTGCAGTGCCACGAGCGTGATGTGAGGAGACAGGCCTTGGACCTCCTGGAAAGCACTGCTCAGAAGTCACAGTGACCGTTCTTTTTATTTCTCAGACAGAAAGCTTCTTAGAAAACACGCTGAGATTTTATTTACAGGGAATTCTTTGACACATTTCAGTTGGTGTGTAGTCAAGTGTAGCACGTGCTCAGTAGCGACTGGGTTTCATGTTCCTAGAGTCATGCATATATCAGGGGCGTGACGTTGGTCTGTTCCGAGCTGCTTTGTTTGTTGGTGGAGATAGAGGCACAGAGAGGACAAGTTTGTAAATCTGAGAGTGTTGGGCGGTTGTACCTCCTCGGAAAACTCAGTCCTGTAGCAGTGGAAATGAAAGGAGTGACATCAAAAGTGTTTAATTTAGCAATTATAATTACTCTTGTAAAACAAACAAAAATTGCTATATTTTTTGGAGAAAAGTTGGCAATATATAGGGGATTTGTTGTTTGTCTCAAAAGAAGTGTCCTTTATATTCTTTTGGGGAACCAGTGCCTTACAGAATCTGTATATACTGTAATTATTCAGGACTAGGGAACAAACAATTGTATTTGTTACAAATTGTATATGGCTTTGTTTTAACATTCCCCTAAATAAAATGGTTTCATTCTCCCCATAGAGAAAACATGACTGTTAAGTTATATTTGTGCCTTTTCTTTTTGTCTTTGGAAAACTCACATTGTAGTAGGTCAAAGGCAGCAGTGAAGCAGCTGATGCAGGTAAGAGAGTGTGTGTGTGTGTGTGTCTGTCTGTCTGTCTGTCTGTCTTGTGGCAAGAGGGCAGGGGCAGTGCTCCGACCATGTCTGTTTTCTGTGAATTTAGGAAGCACAGTCATCTGCCGAGAATAAGAGGACAGGCAGGGTGGTCAGTGATTTGAAAGAGGTGAAGAAGGCTTAAAATTACGCTGTGAAAAATAACAGCTCAACAGGGAAAGAGTGGCTGGTTTGTGCCACGCTGAGGGCCAGTCGAGGTCTGGCTGCTGTGCGGCCTGGGGCCCCGGTCCCGACCACAGCCACCTGGGTGTGAACCCAGGCTGTGTCAGCTGCGGGTGTGAACCTGGGCTCTCGGTCCTGCAGTTCTGTGCCGCCGGGCACCTTCTGAGTTCTTGGAGACTGCTTCTTCCTTTGAAGCTGAGTGTATTAATATCTAACACCCGGAGCTGTTCTGAAGATGAAATATTCCTGCTACCAAGCGTGTGGTAAGTGCCCAACTATTACTGTTAGCGATTCTTACAGACTCATAGTGCCCTTTTCTATGTGGCTGTGATTGTATTTTTCTGCCAGTGACCCAGATACAGGCACGATGCCTGGATTAATTTAAGGTTGGGGTTTATCAGTTGTAGATGGCAGTACATCATGGAAAATAAGAATTATTAACATCAAAGTAGCTATGTGATGTAGGTGGATCAGAGCAGGGATTGAAGAGGAGGCAGATCACAGACCAGAAGAAATTAGGTCAAAGGCTGGGATCCTGATGAGTTCGGGTGGTGCATTAGTGGTTACTGAAAGAGATCCTGGGGTCAGAATCAAGGTTCACGGAGGCAGTGAGGTGAAGGACAGGCTGCAGGTGTGACCACAGGAGTGGGTGCATTTAAGTGCGTGGACAAGATCGTTGGTGATGGAGGAGGAACCCAAAGGCCAGGCTCTGGGATGTGTTGTCTTTGTGGACGTTGCGTCCCCTGTGATGACGACAGTTGTCAGGGGACATGTGAGGTCAGTTCTGCAGGGGCTCCAGGAGAATGGGAGAGGCAGGGAGCAGAGACAAGGGATGGTGGGGCTCAGGGGCTGATGTGCAGTGAGTGGCCTTCCTGCGGGGATGATGATGAGCTCAAAGCCACATTGGGCACAAGAAATACCCCATCCTCTCTCCCAGCTGCTCCGTACTTGGGGTTGGAAGCACAAGGCTCTTGCCCCAGAAATATCCTGGGGAGTAGAATCCCCTCTGCAGAGGGGAAGGAAAGTGCTAGGGCTGCTTTTCTGTGGAGTGTGAACTCTGGAGGGCAGGTGGATGGTTTGGTTTTGAGAAGACCCACTTGAGATTTGGTCAGGAGAGAGGAATCACGGAAGTGCTTGGCTGTGGGGAGCACAGAAAGGTTTACATTGTGGATACCACTGAGGGGCCACAGCACTTGTGTGTGGTGTGCCGTGTGAGCCAAGAGAATGCATTTCACTGTTGGGGTTCAGAGGGAGCTGGCTCAGATCCTCGTTTTCACTTTTCCAGTTCTGCAGTTTAATGTCTCTGAGGTCCAACCTTCTTACCTGTGAATTGGGATAAAAATACCCGTGCCACCCCGTGGGGCTCTCAGGAAGAACAGATGAGATGACTGAAGTTCATGGCGGTCCCACACCAGGCACGCGGTAGGTGCTCGTAAGTGTGACCTTTTCTTTCTGGCATTGGTTTTACCAAATATAAACCTAGCGGCATTAAAACATGCAGACATTTGCTGGCAGGACACCTTCCTGTACTTTTCTATGTTGTGTTCAAGCAAAACTTCCTGCAGGACTCAAAGGCAGGCAGAGAGTAAACCCCGGCCAAGGAACACAGCTCTTCTCCTGGTGTTAGGCACTGTGTGAGTGGCAGGCTTGCTTGTCCCTCTGTCCCGGCAGCCACCCCCAGATGTCCCTACTTTCAGAACTCTTTCTGCTAAGCGAGTTCTGCTCTAGCTTCCAGTCTGGCAATAGGGTCTCTGGGGCCAGGGAAGGTTCCAGAGCAAAGGCCAGAATCCTGAGAGGAGTCCAGGTGGTGCTGGAACAGTTACTGACAGAGGCGCCGAGGTCAGAATCAAGATTCACAGGGGACAGCAAAGGCTCAGGACAGGTTGAGGGTGTGAGCCCGTAATATCGTGAGACATCATGGAGGGACGGAGACTGGGAAAGGCCACTTCTCCGAACTCTCCAGTGACTCAGCTCGGAGACAGGCTCTTCCTGTGGCTGCTTCCTGACCTGACTCGGAGAACATCTGCATGCTGTCCTAGGTGCGGAGGCTTTCGGAACAGGTGACCCAACTACCGAAGGCCCCGTGAAGGCTGCCAGCTGATTACAGGTTCTTTGCAGGTTACAGTGTCCATTGTGAAGTACAGATTTTGTTTTATTTTTAATAGACTTTTCATTCTCTCAGCCATGAGCCTCCCATTGATCCTATCCAGATTCCAGTTTACATATTTTCATTACTTCCGTCTCCCTGAACCAACATTGGAGTTCGTGGTCCGAGTACCGAATCTGTTTTAAGGCACTGTCTTGCAGCCCCAGGATGGGACCTACCTCAGCACTGGTGTAGTTGCTTACACTCCAGAGTCTCTGGTTTATGCCCCAGGCGTAAGTTTTACTTTTCTTTTTGGTGGTGCTGGGGATTGAACCTGGGGCTTCATGCATGCTAGGCAAGCGCTCCGCCACTGCCCGGGTTTTTACATCTCGCGTGATTTCACTGTGCAACAGTGTTGGAGAAACATGGTTCTAAAACCGTGTGCTGTCACTGAGGGAAGTGTGATCACCGTCCATACAGAATTTGGGGGCCTTTTGTCCTGCTGAAGAAACACAGGACAACTCTTACCACGAAGGAAGACTCTGTTCACAAGAAATAAGGGAGGCAGGGCTCTCTGTTGCTTATAAATATAATTTATTACCTGTTTAAAAATTCTTTCTTACATTTTGTACATGTTGGCTGACAGAATAAATGCAGGCAATTTACAAAACAAGGGGACTGCAGGAAAAAATCAGGAGAGGCAGCCAGGCAGAGAAAAGAGGCACACCCAGAGCTGGGAACCCTCGCTTCCACCACACAGCAAGGCGACGGACAGACGGCCGCCCAGAGAGCACACCGCCTCCGCCAGGGACTTTTAGAAAAGGAATTGCATAGAAGATACAGCAAAAGCGAACTCCACAACAACAGAAGTGTTCTGTATGGGAGAAGCCAAAGTTGGGGTGTTCTGCTTAAAAAAGAAAAATGGCAAAGCACGAAACTTCAATCTGACATTTCTGCAGTTGAACCGTTTCAAAGGAGCAGCACGAAGTGACCCAGCCTCTTCCATACAGACTGCTGGGGATTTTCCTCTGAAAAATATCAGTTGTCTTCCTTAGAAAGAGCGAACTGGAAGGTTACCAATTTGCTACAGCTCAACTTCATGCACAACACATACAACACTGCGACGTCCCACACACACAGCAATGATGTTCCCTGCACCTGCGCTAAATGCCTTGTCTGGAGGGTGAGGGCTTCATACTGGTGGCAGTGAGAGTCTAGGAGCCGGGCAACTTCTAGTCGCCGTCCTGTTTCTTTGCAAGGCCTAGAGGTCTATACATCTGATATTGTATAGTACATTTACAGGTGCTGTTAATGACTTTAAGGATATGAAGGGGCAAAGGCATCTTCCACTGGTTGTAGATTTGTGTTTTCCTAATGCTTTTTATTAAAAATGTTTAACATCTAGGACTTAGCTCGAGCTAGGATCCTCTGATGTTGCTTCACCGTAGTGCCGAGAATCGAAAGACCAAGAGCTGATCTTTGCTTAGGATGCTGCCCAGCTGAGACCTGCTGCAGTGCGCGTTCCGAACTCCAGCCCAGCGCTTCCCCCGCCGTTTGTGTCACGCGGGTCTACAGCAGGTCTCACGGTGCCACCTCCAGAAAACTTCGGAATTTAAATAGGATTTAGGTGTATTTGTAGGATTTAGGTGTATTTGTAGGGGATCCCTGAAGGGTTAGGACCTGCAATTTGGAACCGTACCAAAGCACAGATCTGAAGTGGTCTGATGAAAAGCTTGCATCTAGTAATGTGGCTGGTGGGCAGCTGATTATATATAGGGCAGTGTCAACTAGTAGCTCAAGACCTAGCAGGCCACAGCTTGTCATATTCTACAGGGATTTCCATCTTGAGATTCCAGGAGATCTCTGGACAGATCCCTTCAGTACAGAAGAGCCTGAATATATAATTTCTTGTCTTTGTGTGTTCGTGCATTGTGGAGGGCCTATCCACTTGGCCTGTGGGTGCTGAGTGCCTCTGCAGCGACACTAAAATAGGCCTGAGGCGTACAACACAGTTGGTTGAATGAGCCCATTACTGCCCCACCGTGGACCAGAAAGGGGAGCAGCCACACCCACTGCAAATCCTGCAGCCACGGACTCCTCTGAAGATAGATTTTCAACATAAGATTTCCAAAAACACGAGCAATCGTGTGGCTGATAAGATGAAAGAATCAGACAGTTCACTGTTAGTCTGTAGAGAAAATCCACTCAGTGACATACAGGACCATTTCCCCAGTTTTCAAAAATAGGTTTCCAGGTTACAATTCTGGAAATATTTACGACTTCATTTACTTGACCTGCATGGACACGAGCTTGAATGAACATCGGTTACAATATATTTATTTCTCATATTCCTTATTTCATTAAAAAATCATAAAGATGCAAGGGAAATCTTTCAAAGTGATCATTAACAGCTACAGATTATACAAATAGATCTCTGCGGGTAGAGAAACAGTATTTCATTGCACAGAAGGAACATTCTAAGGATTTCAATCGACATTAGCGCAGTACATTTAAAAGTATAAAAATAATACAAAAAGAAAAACAAAGTATAATAGTTGGTCCTATGAGGCACTCGAAAGGTAAAAAATGTTATTACCTTGAGATAATTGATAAAAATACTTCTTATTGGATCTATAAAATCTAATGCTCATTGGCTGTGATCATCTTTACAAATAATTGGTCTTGAGCAGTGACATTCTGACTCACAGAACTTCTCGAAGGAGACGGTCGCCGCCTAATTTCATTTCAGCTGTATTTCTGTGGCCCCTTCTTTCTTTGTCCTTGGCTTTGACACTACATGAAACTAATAACTTATCCAGAAAAGCTGCTCAGCAGGGCAAAAATGCACATTGAACTTAAAGACTGAACACAAACATTTCCTGCCTTCTTTACATCCCCTTGCAGGTCTTTACAGTTTTCCATCCGACTGGCCCTGGGGGCAAACCTTCTAGAGGCAAAAGCCCACAGATTCTAGAGAAACTGTTCACTTTACTGGCTTCCTTCTGTATGTGGGGATCACAGAGGTGGGAGTGGCCTGAGTACAGCTGCTGTGGACCTGCCAGACACAGGACACCTAAGACAGGTGACTCATCTGCTTTTCCCCAGGAGATGTGAAAAGTCTGAGTTCTCCCTCTGAATATTTAATATACTTTGCTTGTAGGGGAAAAATCCTTTAACACCCATTACTGAATGTCTGTGTTCCAGAGTGTCCTGAACTCAGGGCCAGGACTTTTCCCTAAAGAATGGCTCTGCTCTTTTAGAGAATGGCTAATGATGATGCACTTTAATACTGAACACCTCAACCCCAGCAGTGTGTCTGCATTGCTCACATGAGGACACAGGTCCTCTGTGTGACGCGGTCAGGGTGTACTTGGGAGTATGTTGGTGAAAGGCTGCTAGCTGTGAGATCTTTCAGCATCACCCGATTTAGCAGTTCTGAATCCAACTTCCAGATCTCTAAGAAAATGTGAATTAGTGTTGTGAGAATAAGCTTTTGCCTTTAGATTCACAAATTCAGAAGAAGCTTCTCCTTCATCAACACCCACAGTTTTCTCTCCTTTGACATAGTATTGCCATTTACATCTGTAAGACTTTTTTTCTAAACAGATACTTCCTACATTTTCGAAGGTAAATAACAGAGAACTGAAAGAAAAGTGATTAAAACATACAAAGTCCAATGGAATCACAAATGTTAAAATGACAACTTTCAAAGAAGTGGATTTTGTTTCTGTTACAAAGAAGCATCTTAGGACGTGAATAAATGATGATGTATTTGGTTCATAATGACATCATCTTGAGATGGATGGTTTAAGTGAAAAAATATGAGAAGACTATCGCAGATTCCAAGTGGAAATTCTTTCCCCCATGTCATTCTCTTCGTCAAACAACTTTTAGTGACTTGAGCTAAACTCGGGGTAGACTGTGTTGTGGGCCACTAGATGGCACCATGCACAAATGATAGTTTTTTCCATCCTGAAAGCAAGCTGGGTTGTGCTCACAGCTTCACGGAAACGGGACACGGCACATGATGATGAAGTGGCTCCTGTGAAATGAACGGTTGTGTCTGAGCCCTCTAAGCTGGAGCGCAATCTAACAGCTATTACTTTCCTCAAAGGGAGAAGGAAAGCAGACTTCTGGTGAAAATTCCTTGACGTATGGGGTACTGTGTGTATGGAAGTTGTCATTTACTTGCTAGGAAACATAACAGAGTTTTGTGATAGATGATTACCACACAAGGAATCAATCACTTTGCCCTTTTCTAGTGGTGGGAGGTTGAACCAAAAACCAAGCATCTGAAGTGAATTCCAATAGCCCTCAGCGGCTTTAGTACCTGTTACGCTCTTGTTACGATCAGTATTTCTGAGTTGGTTATTCTTAATCAAAGTTTTTAGTAAAAGTTTTGGAATTGATCCATTCGGAGAGCTAAATTTTTGCTCCCTTCTGCCTTTCATGTAGCATAGAAATTTCCGTGAACATCCAGATTTCCAGTTCTTAATTTCTCAAGATGATTCCCAGTAACGAGCAATCTTGAGAAGTTTATTTCAAGATGCAGCAATGGACAGTAACTCCTTTTACTTTTCAAAATTATTCAAAATTTTAATGTCAAATACAGCTTCACTCATCCGTACAAACATTATCCACTGAACTTGTTGATTAGTGCAATCTCCCCTTTCCACAACCAGTGGAACCAATATTTTTATATATGGAAATTTTAATAAACAAGGGTGGCTGGAGAAACAGTTTATGGCCTGTCTAAAACAGAAGAAAGAAATGGTATGTAAAAAGAGGCTCTGTGACGAGGTATCAATAGTTCCTTAATGATAACAATGGGAGAGTCTGAGGATATTAAGAAGTAACCACAATAGGAGACGGGGAATATATGTGGAATGATGGGAGACAATGTGTAAAATGATTTCTAAGTCAAATGTAGTAAGCAGCCTGGATGCCTCCAGCCCCAGAGACCCCACAGTCGTGTTCTGAAGGTGCTCATTCAAGCACTTCAGTGCTGCCCGTGCAGTCTTGCTTTGGCTCCCGGGCTCTTGTTGGCGCTTCATGTCCCCTGCCGAGTGAGCCGAGTCTCTGTTAAAGAGCCTGTCATGGTCCCAAGGAAACTGTAGTTTACACTAAGTAGTCTGTTGGGTAACATGTTATAGGATAAAAGGACTAATAACCTTTGTAAATGCTACTGAGTAATACTAAAGCAAAGATTAAAGAGGAAAAAAATGTACCAAGTTTCCGCTGCCAGATTTGTAGGAGTAATCTTGATATCGAGATCTAAACAATAATAAAGACTTACAACTAGTTAGGAAGCTATAAAGCTAGGGGTCGTATGAGAGAGGAAAGGAAAATGGTAAAGGGAGGCAATCTCAGTGAACAGCGTAACATGACAGAGACGTGAGACTGAATGTTGAACACATACGTTGCAGGTTAGAATAATTTTCTTCCAAGTGAAAACTCTATGAAAAGCATAATGCAGCCTGAGAAAAGGACTAATTGACTATGTAAATGATTCCAGTCAGAGTTCATTCTCATTTTCAGACCGGTCAGAGTTCATTCTCATTTTCAGACCGATGAGTGAGACTGGAGGCCTCACAATAGAAGTCCAGCATTTTAAAATTTGAGATGATCTAATCTCACCCCCCATTTAATGGGTGAGGAAACTGAGCTCCAGGGAGTTTCAGCGCTCTTCATAAGGATAGCATAGCTGGACAGTACCGGGTCCAGAACTGGCTTTCTGCTTTCCAGTACTGAGGCAGGTCCCCCAGCCACACCTGTGGAGTCATTGTGGGGCCCTACAACCACAATATGAAGTGGACTTCAAAGAGAACACATCTGATAAGACTCAGAGGAGACAGATGAAAGAACAGATTACCAAAGCCAGTGAGCCTTTACTACCTTTCCAGGGCAGAATGAAAAGGGCCAAAGGTCAGCGAAGCAACCTGTTAACGAAATTGGTGACCACACCCAATCTGATACGCGAGAGAGTGAAGCTGGTCTAGTTAATGCGAAATACTAACAATAGTGCTAACAAAAACAGAAAGCTCAAAGAAACTCCTTTTACTACAATACTCGTAGATACGTGATGATACTTTTTAAAAAAACACTTCAAATTGCATATCACAAACACACATGTCCTGAAGAAATGTTGGCGTGGTTGAACATGAGTCATTCCTCCCTGCAACGCTACAGCTTTATTCCCAAAGGGCACTAGACAGGCACCCCTGCCAAGGCATAAGGAATCTTAGTCATTTGTCTTTTGCATTTAGATTCTCCACTTCCCTGATATAAACAGTAACACTGGTGCTACAAGTTCTAGAAACAGAACACTCACGGGAGGATTATCTGAGACACTCGATGTACACGATTTGTATCAAAAGTCTGCGATTTCTCTGTAAATTACTAATCTGAAATAGACACAACAAACCGTCCACAGCTTCAACTTCAAATGATTTGAACAAAAATAGAACAAGCCATGGACAGTGTCTGCATCCCTGTCCAATTTGATGTAAACAACGTTTGTAGAAATTGGGTTTGTTAAGAAAGTTTATCCATATATCTGGATAGCAATAAAAAGCGTTTCCTAGGAAACTGTAAGATCCTGTACCATATAGCATACAGCCCAACTAAGAGGAAAATTAGGTTGATTTCTAAATTCAAGGTACAAATTTACACAATTTTCAATTCCTGTGATGTTGTCTGGGAAAGTGGGCGTGTACATTGGTAGTTGTATCTGTCTTCCTTCTCTCTGGCTGCAGTCTTGTCTGGTTTCCTCAGCTGTGTCGCCCTGGACGGCCACAGACTCCCTGTGCATCCGTCCATCCTTGTTAGTTCCGCGTGGTCAGTACTGCCCTTCTGCTGCTAAAGACACTACTGTTTCGTGTCTTCCCATTTCTTCCAAGACAGCTGCCAGCATGCTCAGGTTTCCATCTGGGAAGTTCTGTGCTTCCCAAAGATCCAGGATTACGCCAGTTGGGCTCGATTTGGTGGCAAAGTAATTCAAGTACCTGTAATCGGGAACAGGAAAATGTGCTGAGAGGCATGATTTACGGATCTATTTTCTCGTCTGCTTTTCTAGGCTAAACCTTCCTGTCTTGAAATATCTTGATCCCACTGTGGTTTCCAGTGAGCCATCCTAAATGACTCGCCCGTACCTAATTAGATCAGCCCCAGACAGGAGACGTGATGTTTAACTTTGTTAACCTCAACTCTGAGTAAGATAATTTAAGAGGCAAGATGTCCAGGGGTCATATCCTAAGGAGGAAATCAAAAGATGTATGTTTGCTTTCCAGCCAGCCTCTGAGCATCTGTGGCAGGTCAGGGCACTCCTCGGCTGGGTAGTGAGAGCGATGTTCCACAGAGTCGAGGCACCCACGTTCTCTTTTAACTTACTGTCGGGGCTGTGTTGGCCTGTTAATTATCTGTCAAGCATTAGGCGCGGTTCAACTGGAGATGAGAAACAAGAATGACTTTAGTGAATGGATATATTCCTTGGGGATTTAGCCCATCAGCTTTGCAAAGTAGATCTCAAAGCCCGATCCTTACACGTGTCAGATAAACTCAGAGTATCTCTTTGAACTCTGTTTGCGAGAAGGAGCTCAACACAAATTTGCAGACTGAAAAATGGATGGGTGGGAAAAATGAATGCTGTCTTATGCACAACAGCTCTCATCCTGGGGACTTGTATCTAACAGAAAGCACCTGGCCGTGGAGCCCAGCTAAGCACACCTGTCCAGGTTCAGCTTATGGGCCAGCATCCGCCAGTCGTGGCCTCGGGTCTGCGGGGCATCCAGACTGCTGCAGAGCTTCTGCCGGATGGGGAGAGGGATGCTGAAGGCGCTCGGCCCTGTGACGGTGGTGATGGTGCCGGCCGGGTCCAGCAACGGCAGATCGATGCCCGTGGGCTCCTGTGGGAACAACGCAGCATTATTTCTGAAGACAACGTCATGCCTTGCTTTGAATGACGGAGAAGGAGCGCTGTGGCACTCCAGGTAAGCTGGCTGGGGGACTGAGGCACCATTTCGAGCTAGTTTTGCATTCGTGGTCAGGACTGGACTAACTGGAAAACTCTGGTGTGATTCAAGGCTGGCTTTTCTAACAGGCTTCTCCGGGAGGAAAGAGAAGACAGAATTCTCCTAGGATTGAGATTTCAAGAGGGGAAATGTTTAGTTCTTTGAGAATGGACAGATCCGAGATCAGACAGCTGAAAGTCGGAGCTCCTAGAGATTGTCTGACCTTGAAGACATGCCCTGGGAGGAGCCCCAGGAACTCTGCTGGTAACCCTGCAGAAGGTGACTCTGAGTCTTACAGGCTGAAAGGGAACAAGGTGGAATGATATTAAGACAAAAAAAAATTTAAGAAAATCAGTATATTGCCTGAGGGCAAGCTGCTAATGGCATCCTGCAATTGCTGAACTTTTTTTTTAAATCTAATTTTAGTAGAGAAAACCATAAATTGGCTCTTAAAATAGTTTCAGCTCATAAAACAGCACAAATGCAAAAATCTGAATTGCATCTGCAAGAGAAACTCTAATCATTTTCTGATCACTTCTGCTGGTTAGAAAAGCAAAAGCAAATGTTGCCTGGGAACTATTAAAGCACTAAAAGAAAATCTACTTAATCTATTTTAAATGTCATCTCTCTCTCTCTTTTCGCGTAAAGCAGGTAAATCCTTAGTGTGCGTAATTAGTTGCTAGAGGATAAGGTAGCTGAAGTCTCCGATGTCGCAGGGTCAACGCTGTTGCTGCTCAGAGCCCCCCACCATGGCACGCGGCGTTTCGGTGGCCTCTGCCGAGCTGTGGGAGACTGGTGGGGGTCTAGCTGCCTGCCTTGCGGGGTGTCTGGCAGTGTGTTCTGTTTTAGGCTTCTGAATCCCACTGTACAGGGCCCAGCCTGGCCTCGGAGGGGATTCTAGAGCTACACTAATTTTGGGGGCCATAACATGCACAGTGCTGTTGGCTGCCATCAGAGTGTTTGGCCTCGAAACCTAAAGCTGGGTGGACAGATGCTGTTGGCCTCTTTGTGTGAGCCCCAGCACTTACCAGGATGAAAAGGACTGTGGGCGTGAAACAGACACAGCCAGTGGGAGCTGGGCTTCCTGCGTGAGGCCTGCAACCCACACCTTTCCCCCCCTCAGCACGGGGCTCTTTGCAAGGGACAGAGGAGAGAGTTCCTGACCTCCGGGGCAGAGACTTCAAAGAAAGGTCACCAGGAGAGTGATCTGAGGGCATGGGTCAGTGCTTATCAATAGATCTGGATTAGGAATGTCTCAACCCAAGTGTCCCAATGCTTCTGTTAGGCACAGAACAATGTAGAGATGAGCCGAGTGCTGGAGGCAGAGAGGAACGTCATGCTGTCCCCGCAAGCTGAAGTCTTCTCACTGTTTTTCTCCACAACAGGCCTAGTAGGAAACCTACCAGTGCCCTGATACAACACCGCCCTGACTGTCCCTGGGCGGCAGTGGGACTGCAGTCTGCGCAGGGAGGAATTGGCTTTCCGCAGTGCTGACTTGGGTCCCCAGAGCCTCCTGATTACTGCTGGCCACAGTAACTCCCTGCTGCTTACCTGCAGTGCGTCTTGTACCTCTGCCAGACTTGGCTTCCTACAGTGCTCTTCTCTCCTTAAGAAGTGTTTAAATGCCCCTTCCTGTGTGAAGTCTCAACTCTATTTTCTGTATTAGGATGTATTAATTGTACATATGAATGGGCTTCTGTTGTATTTCCACATATGCAAAAAACATGCATTGATCAAATCCAATCACTCTATCCCCCATTATCTCCTTCCCAGTCTCTGGTAATCACTGTTCTAATTTTAGGTCTATTATCTTTTAGCTTCCACATACGAGAGAAAACATGTAGTACTTGACTTGCTGTGTGTAGCTTATTTCATTCAGCGTAACGACCTCTAGTTGTATCAGTTTTGCTACAAATGAAGGGATTTCATTCTTCGTTAGCTCTGAATACATATATATGCATCTCAACATTTCCTTATTCATCCATCTGTTGAAAGGCATTGTGTGAGTAGTACCACAATAAACATTGGCATGTAGGAATTGCTTTGGTATGCCGATGTTATTACCTGTAGATAGCTACCCAGAAATGAGAAAGCGGGATTATATGGTAGATCTGTTTTAAGATTTGAGGACCCTCCATGCTGTTCTCAATAATGGCTATACTAATTTACATTCCTACCAACAGTATAGAGTAAACAAATGGTCCCCTTTCTCCATATCCTCATCAGTATTTGTCATCTTACTGTGTGCATAATAGCCATTCTAAGTAGGGAGAAATGATATTTCATTGTGGTTTTTATTTGCATTGTCCTGATGGCTAATGATATTGAGCATTTTTCATATATTTATTGGTCATTCACATTTCTCTTCTTGGAAAGTGTCTATTCATATCATTTGCCCATTTCAAATTGGATTATTCAGGTTTTTTGAGTTCTTTATGTATTCTGGGTAGTAACCCTCTGTCATTTCAATAGCTGACAGATACTTTCTTCTTTTCTGTAGGTTGACTGTTCACTCTGCTGATCGATTTTCCTTTGTTGTACAGAAGCTTTTTACGTAATGTAATTCCAGTTGTCAATCTTTACTTTGCTTGCTGTGCTTTCCCTCTTCTATAAAGAAAATCATTGCCTGTACAATTGTCCTGAAGTGTTTTCCCTTGGTTTTCTCCAGGAGCTTCAGAGTTTCAGGTCTTACATTTAGCTCTTTGATCTATTTTGAGTTGATTTTTTTTTTCCATAGTGGTCAGGGTAAGAAACAGGAATCACTTTCTGCATGTAGATACCCAGTTTTTCTAGCACCATTTATTACATAGGCTCCCCTTTCTCCAGTGTATGTTTAGGTGCCTTTGTTGTGAGCTGGATGTAGTTATGTGGGTTTATTTCTGGGATTTCTATTCTGCTACCCCAGTCTGTGTGTCTTTTTCATGCTCATACTGTTTCAGTTAAGACAGCTCTGTAGTGTGTCTTAAAATCAGGTATAATGATCCCTCCATCTTAGTTTCTTGCTCAAGTGTTTAGGCTATTTGGGGTCTTGTTTCCATAGGAATTTTAATTTTTTTTCTAATTCTGCTTTGGTTAGTACAGACGTGTTAACAATATTAATTCTTCCAATCCATGAACACGGGAAGTCTTTCTATTTTTTTGTATGTTTTCTTCAGTTTTTTAACTCAGTGTTTCATAATGTTCATTGAAGATGCCTTCACCTCCTTGGCTGGGTTTATTCCTAGGTTTGTTATTGCTGTTGTATTGGTATCTTCTGTGAATGGCATTTCTTTCATGGTTTTTTTTCCCCCAGCAAATTTATTATTAATATATAGAAAGGGTACTGGTTTTATATGTTGATCATTTACTGAATTCATTTATCAGTTCTAATAGTGTTTGGTAGAGTTTGGGGATTTTTCTGTGTATAGAATCACACTATGTACGAACAGGTATAATTTGACTTCCTCCCTTTCTGTTTGTCTTTTCTTTCTTCTGCCTAATTGTCCTGCCTAAAACTTGTAGCACTGTGTTGAGTAAGAGTGGTGAAAGCAGACACCGATGTCCTGTTCCTGATCTTAGAGGAATGTTCTCAGTGTTTCCCAGTGTGGCATGATGTTGGCTTTGGTTTTGTCACATACTGCCTTTGTTTTGTTAAGGCGTGATCCTTTTATTCCTAATTTGTTCAAGGCTTTTCTCATGAAGGGATGTTGAATTTTATCAAATGTTTTTTCTGCATCTATCGAGATGCTCACCTGATTTATCTCCTTCTTTCTGTTGCTGCAGTGTATTATCCTTTGTTGATTTGCATATATCCGATAGTCCCTGCATCCTGGGGTGAAACCTGCTTCGTCATGGTGAATGCATTCTCGATGTGTGGTTGAATTCAGTTTGCTAGTATTTTGCTGGGAATATTTACATCTATGATCATCAGGAATACTGGTGATGGTTCTGTTGTCATGTCTGTGTCTTGTTTGGCAGCAGAGTGACGCTGGCCTTAGAGAATGAGTTCAGGAGGATTCCTTCCCTCTCAATGCTGTGGAATCTATGGTATGAGAAGTGGTGCTGATTGTTCTTTAAAAGATTACTCCCTAGGGGCTAGGGAGTTGGCTCAGTGGTTAGAGTGCTTGCCTAGCAAGCACAAGGCCCTGAGTTTGATCCCCGGCACCGACTCTCAAGCACTGAGGGACACTCTCACCGGCAGCCGTGCTCGCTGGTGTTAGGCCACAGAGGCGGCACACATACAGTGCAGAGCCCGTGCCTGGTGGGAAGTAGCAGCCCCATACACAGGAGCTTCCGCTACTTCAGTCTACTGCCAACTTCTCTTCAGGTCGCCCATTCTTAGTGTGACTTGCTGTGACTCACACTGGACCACTCCCTGTTCCCACCGTTGTTTCTGCAGGTGTCCCTCTCACATTCTTCTGCCCTTTCCACTGATCTCCGTCGGGCTGCCCCCCACCAGGCCTGTGCCCCAGTTCTCCCACGAGCGTCCTCCCCGGAGGCCTTGTTGGGCACTTGCGCCACTCTTCCCATTCTGCCCCATGGTTATATTTCTGTATTACTTCCTTTAATTTCCAGCTCTCTGAGGTGAGAGTGTTTCTGTTGTGGTTAGAGCCTGTGCACATAGAAGCTACTCAGTATCTGTTGACATGAGAGAAACCATTTCTTTCCCAGGATGGGAAGAAGATGGATCTTGTTCCTGCTCTGACACCACACCATGGAGTACTGTGCCATGCTGCTTCCCAACGAACTGTGACCGGGGATGACTCTCACTGTGAAATCCCGAAGCTAAGGACCAACTAAAAATAAGCTTGGCTCTCAGGAAGGTCTGCTCACATATTCATGTTCCTCTTTCCATAGTGAGTAAAGAACAACCATTGCTTTACGTAGGTGTCACCATGCTGAGGGCGCCAACCCTGCCTACTCTGCTTGTTTCTTTTGATGTAGATGAAACAAGCTCTGTAGGGATAATTTCATGTGTCTCCTTTCAGGTGGCTGACAACAGCCTTCAAGGTAAGAGAAAAATACATACACACATTCACATTTCATCTAGTAATTTCAGGTGCCGTTAGTTTTTCCTTTACTTCCAGGTGAGAGTAGAGATTATGTTCACAGAATGCTTATTACAATGATCGTTCATGATATTGGTACCATCTGTCTTTGATGTTATGATTCCCTGAGTTAAACAAATGATTTTTCACCATTAACCAAACAGCTGCTCTGGGTGACGGCACGCATTTCAGGGCGCTGTGCGTGCTGAGCCTGCGCGAGGGGACTGTGCCGCGCCCCCACACCAGTCCAAGCCAGTTTTGTTTTTTGTTTCCAGACAGGATCTTGCTATGTTGCCCAGGCTTGCTTTGATCTCCTGGGATGACACTGTCCTCCTGCCTCAGCTTCCCAGGTAGCTAGGACTACAGGCTCACGCCACCATGTCTGCCTTCTAACACTTTCGAAAAACATTTAGACAAACTGGCTTTCCCAGTGGTCACTTTGAATGGCTTATGGAAAGCAGAAGAGGTAAATAAGTAGAATAGCTGAAGCAGAGTGATTTGCTTTGTACCTTTGAAATACTGTTCTTTACACATTAAAGTGCTGTGCACCAGTAGTTAATAGTGGTTATAAGCTCTAGCAAATGTAAGAAATTGTAACAGTAGTCATAATTATCTAGAAAGCTATTGTAAGGCGATTGATAACCATAAATGCACCTTTTCCAGGATTCAGAGCCAGGAGCAAATGCAACCTTATGGACAGATGCTGCCTCCTTTTCTATGGGACCTAATTGGTATTTGCTTATATATGCTTTATTTATATATGTTCATTTTGATAGAAAGGGAATGTGAAGCTTAGGTAGACAACAGATTGGGGTGGCAGAGTTTACTCAAGAACACGGTTATCCCAACACCAATAAAAAAAAGTGAACCCACCTTTCCCATATGATACGGATCAAGTTCTGTCCCAGCATTTACTAACATTCACTTATCGAAGCTTCTGGTGGGCCTAACATGTCAATTTAAGCATGGGGAAATAGATGCAAAAAGGGATAGTTTCTCATGTTCCTACAGAACTGTCCACTTGGACACTTGCTATGATTGATCTTTCTCTATACCTAAAATAAACAGAGGCCTGGAAATACAGAAAACAAGAAAAATGTCTTTTCTCATCATTTCCATTTTGACCATCATTCATGCCAATGCTTTTCGACTTTTCAGACATTTTCATTCTTAAGCTTCATCTCTGTGAAACTGGAGGCTTTTGAGGAATCTCTGGTGAAAGAGCCAGAGAGGGACAACTGGCCACTCTCCAAAGAATTGTGTTGTGTGTCGCACATACCACATCTCTGTGGTGGGTGACCTGACTGACTAGAGGGGCCAAGAGCCACATGGCTCTATAAATGATGACCTGGGAATGCCCTTGAGCGTGTGCATGGTGAGGGCAGAATGCTCCTTACAAGCTCATTCTTAGGAGATAGGACACTGGAATTAGACACCCCCGCCCGCCTTGCGCCGAAGTGAAGCCTTTTCTCTCTCTATGGTCCTTTAGCCATATCGCACCCCTTCCCACAGTCCACTGTTCATCAGCACAGAGATGAGTACCAGATCCGCACCCCGACCCGCATTCAAATGCTAACCACATGATGGGCTCAGTGACCCAGGAGTAAAGGCAGTGGAGTCCCCTCAATCCCCAAAGTCATCTCTGGTCGCTTGTGCCTCTCTGTCACACATGGCCAAGCACCTCCAACGTGACAGCAGGGCTCACTAAGGGAATCATCTTTGCTCTGTGTGGCACAAGAAGGGAAGTCCTTAAATGTGATCACACTGTGCAAAACTGTCCCTCTTCCGCGAGGAGATGGCGGCCCTAGCTAGGCAGAGCGCTGAGTAGCTCCCTTTCATTGGCGGCTGCATCTGATCCACCTCTCAGCACACAGCTAATGTTCACTCTGAACACAGAGCGAGCATCAAAGGGCCAGACCCGCCCCCCCCTCCAAAATTCCGCAGCCTTTGTTGTGTCCGGAGCTCGGGTGGTTATTGAACTTTGCAGACCTGCTGGGCCTGGAAAGTGAAAACACCCTCCGGAGCCAGCAGGGGTGGTGCTGTGTGCCGGGAGATAGGGCTGAGCATCCAGAGCCCGGCGGTTGCCATGGCACCCTGACACCGACATCATCCCTTATGAATGTCACCGAGGTCTGTGACTAAAGTTGTTTATGAGTCAGAAGTCTCATGAAACTACAGCAGTGAGCGATGACCACGCCTTGGCAGGCTGTGGGAGCCCAGGGAAGACTCTGGGGCTCACACTCTGCCCTGCCCCTGGCTTGCTAAGGAAGAAGCTCTTCAAATGTGACATGTGCAGGAAGACAAGCTGAGCAGGCTGACATTTCACTCGTCACTATGCAGGAGACGGCCAGGGAGAAGGCAGATTTTAAATTGTGTGCCCGCCCGCCCACTGTAGTTCTGAAACACAACTTGGTGACAGCATGGGGCTTAGGCCCGCTGGGCCCCAGAAGAGGCTGCCTCCACGCGGGCCTCGCTCTTCCTTTGTCCTGCGGGGGAGGCCTCTGGCCGAGGGAACAGACAAGCCGTCCTCTTTGCTTACAGAGGAGGCTTAAACAGCAGAGAGCACTGTCATCCCTATAATATGGATGTCCAAAGACGCTCGACTGAAGTTTATAGAAATCAAAGCAAAGAAAGGCAAAAGTGATGAAGATTTTTCCAGGGAAAATGTGGATTACAGTACTGTTTCTGGAACATTTCCTCTACCGTGGGGGAAAGGACATTTCTTCTGATATTTGGAAAATGAAGTATGAGAGGGAAAGAGGAAGAGATTTCTCCTTCAAACATGGAGAATAAAGCAGGAAAAAGGGGTACAGAGAGTTTTCTTAACTTTTCCTCCACCCTAACACATGACTGGGCCGAGGCACTGGGACAGATGGCGGGTGCTTGGGGAAAGTAACCTGTCCACAGTCTTTAACTGTTACCCTTGAGATTCAGACAGAACACAGAAATCCCTATCACTGGAAGTAAGACTTGTTCTGGGAAAGGATCCCTGTTGTATTCTTTTTTCGGTGGGGGGGGGTGGATCCTGGGGATCGGACTCAGGGCCTTACGCTTGCTAGGAAGGTGCTCTGCCCCTGAGCTCAACCCCAGCCCCTCCCTACTGTATCCTTATGCGCATCTAGCTCTCCAGCT
The DNA here is from genome assembly GCA_004026905.1 of Hystrix cristata. Lineage (NCBI taxonomy): Eukaryota > Metazoa > Chordata > Mammalia > Rodentia > Hystricidae > Hystrix > Hystrix cristata. The sequence continues at coordinate 59,624 of PVJO010006380.1, read as the reverse complement.
GCATTTAAGATATTAATCCTTAACAAGAAAAGCTACACACAGCTTTCGAGAACATCCCTAGGGCTCGGATCGAAGAATGTTTTTGCCCCCTCTCCTCCCGAGGGCCATTCACCCCGATTTCTGAGCCGGCACAGGGCTTCTTACCTCGGACACAGTGCAGTTCAGCTGGAAGATCTGCCCTTCCCCTTCCACCTGTCGCACACACAGTTTGCAAACCAGCTCCACTGTGTTCAGGCTAAATCTTTCCAGAGTGAAGGTGCAGTGGAGGTTTCTTTGAGACCCGCTCCAAATATGGTAGAAAGGAATTTCCTAAAGCACATAAAAATGTTAGTCACAAATGAGGGACTAACAGCACCTATCAGACCTTGCTGCCAGGTGATCTCAGAATTACACATCGTTTCATCTTCCTAACAGCCCCAAATGCAAGCAGATCCTGCCTCCCTTTTCATATGAGAAGCAAAACCAAACAAAACAACTGAGGCCCAGAGAGGTTAAATAACTCATCCAAGGCCACACAGCTAGTAAGTGGCAGAGCCGAGATTTGAACCCACTGAATCAGCTTCCAGAATAAACACACCTCACCAGTCTTTCATTTGCAGGAGAAAAAAAAAAGCCATTATAAATGATCTTTTTAAAAAAGTTTACAAAGTTCCCAAAATAAAATCCATGCACACCATCATTGCTCATTAAAAGGAATCCCTACCGTGGCATTCCGGAGAAAAGCAAAGAAAGCCTAAAAGATGCTGCACTGGTTCCGTGCCCTTTCTTTCATGCCTCTATCTTCCCTCCGCTCAGGACAGGGGGAAGCCAACTCACACGGTTGGGAGCTGTAGGCTCAATTAGCTGCTGCAGAAAATGTCTTGGTCTACAAAGCACCAGACCCCAACAGACATTAATTTCCTAAGAGTCTAGACCACCTGACAGGGCCCATCCTGGAATCGCAGCACAGTAAAGCAAAGCGAAGGCTGATACATGGCAACGAGAGGATGTGGTGGCCGAGAGCGTGGCCTGGCGCCAGGTCCAGCACACATACCAACATCTTCCTCTCACCTATTTAGTAATTTGGGGAGTTACTTAACCTTCCCATGCTTCGTTTTTTTCATCTGCAAAGAAGGCAAAAGTATCTGAATCGGAGACCTGCTGGGGTTAAGAGCTGAGGCCCAAGGCCACGGGAGTGTCTGGTGGACGGGGAGTATTCAGATAGGTTCACTTTCAGATAGCGGTGACACGTAACGTGGCATCACTCATAAAACATTACCCGCTGTGATTGCTTAAAGGAATTGTTTAGGAAAGGGAAGATCTGTGGGACTTTTAGACAGGGGCAACATGGAAAAAAGAAGAAAACAGGCAAAGGAAGAAAAGTCATGAGAAAGTCAAAAGCCTGCTGTCTCCATCTGGGGCTGAGCCGGAGGAAGGGATGGGGTGCAGCCCTGCTCAGCGGCCAGCAGGTCTACTGCCCGAAGTGAGGAGTGAGCCCCACACGCAAGAGGAAGACTGGAGATGGCAAGCGTGCCTCCTTCTGTAATTCAATGCCGGGTGGGGCCGGACGCTCCTGCGTAAAGAGGCGCGTTCAGAGTGTGTCTGTCTGCACCTCCTGGCTGGGGATGAGGCCTGCAGGCGTAGAGACAGGTGGCCTTCTGAGTGTGCAGGCTGCCGGACAGGGCCGAGACACCCCGCCAGCTCTGTGATCTTCCCCCAGCTCCATATGGTGGCACTTGGGGCAGTATGTTTATGCCTATCTAATTAAATCCTGACTGGGTTTCACTTTCACGTGACATTGCAGTTCCCAAACAGAGGTGTCTCCTCAGTAAGGGTGCTATCATAGCTGGATCAGAGCCTCATTTGTATCAGGTCTCATGCATACATTTGAAGCTATTCTTCTCAAGTCAATGTGAACGTTTACTATGAAAAGTAATTGAAATGATGGAAGTCTCGTACTTACTCAAAAGGAAACAGTAACAGCACTCTCTCTTTTGATGGTTCTGGGGATTGAACCCAGAGTTCAGTGCACGTTAGGCATGTGCTCTACCACTGCATTACACACACAGCCTCTTTTTTATCCTTCGAGACAGGGTCTTGCTAAGTTGCCCAGACTAGCCTCTGACTTGCGGTCTTCCTGCTTCAGCCTCCTAAGTAGCTGAGATTACAGGCATTCCCCTACCATGTCCTGTGATAGCACAGTTATTGTAGTGAGATCTTCTTAAAAGAATTTCATCAAGTATATCTTATCAGGTGCTTTTCAAAAATCCTGAATTAATACAGGCTATTTCGAAGAAATGAATGCTGGCATAAGAGTGATTTCAAGAAAGGGATTTTCTTACATTTATATAACTTTAGTCCTACTCCCTGGAGCTTCTGTTCAGTCCGGTAGCCTTACCTGGTATTTAGCCAGCAGCTTGCTTTTCCAGAGGGAATGGGCGATGTCGTGGATCGACAGGCGCAGGTTGTGGGTGCTGCCTTTGAAGTGAAGAGCCTTGGGGTCTTCTAGGAGCTGTCCTCCCGTCTGTCTCTCCAGCTGTAAGACTTCCTACAATGACACGTCCCAAACCAAGTCACACTACTGAATAGCCTCTAGTTAAGTGAGTTTCTTCATCTCCTGAATGGACACCTGGCGGGTACAATCCCATGAGCCCACATCTGCAGGCCTGACGTACCGCCAGTTGGGACAGGACTGGGCCCTCCTGCCAAGCCCAGCCGTGACTTCCGTCCCGCCGCGGGGACCGGATCCAGTACAGGCTGCCTCACCTACCAGCAAGGGGATACGTCACCAAATATAGGGCAATAGTAGCCAGAACCCCAAACTGGAGGCGATTCAATGACAGGAACAATAGGCAAAAATATATATACATGGCTAAGAAACTAGGTTTTTCAGTTAACTTTTAGGGAAAAGGGACAAATACTTCAAAGACAAACCCATGCATTGGACTTGATAAAACCACCAACAAATATTTGGAATGTGTTTCAGACATTGAGTTCTTTATGTACAGAAATAAAATCATACGAAGTCTGCTTAGCGTGATCCATGGCATACTTCCTACTTACTCAAAAATTAGAATGTACTCGTATGTCCTATTTGAGAAAAATATTCTGAAACAAATTAGTAAGGTTTTTAAACAACAAATATTGAACTAAACAGTTCCTCAGATTAAACTTAAAAAAGAACACTCATTTCTCAAGAATTGTAGCTGATTAAAAAAATTGCTCCATACTTATAAAGATATAACAGGAAGACAAATTCTATATATACTTCCATTTCTCAAACTAGTTAATGGGAGTTAATGAAGCATTTGCAACTACAGCTGCAATTATCCAAACAGCGGCGCACCACAAGTTATCAAGGAAGAGGATTTCCTGGGTGTCCTCTCCAGCCTGAGCCATCCCTCCTGCACCGTAGTGCGCCCATGCCTTAACAGTTTAATACTAAGATATATATATAAATTTGTGATCTTTCTTTCTTAAATAGGGACCCGGGAAAATAATGGATTTGTTAAAAGTATAAAAGCCAAATGTGACTTTCTTTGCTGACAGTGCAGTAGAAAGCAGAGGGTTTGAGAACACAGTGCTTCACTCAGAACGCCATCTTGCCACCTGCACGGACTGGGCACCCACCAGGACACCCGGGCCAGACAGACTACAGTGGACAATTCCCAGTATGGGAACCAGCTTGCTTGGCACCCAGGAAGGTACCCACTTGCCGTGTGTTGAGTGCAGGCGAACCCACACACCTGTCCAGCAACTGCAGAGCTGCCCAGCATCGGGGATGAGATGAAGATAGCTCATTCCAAGCTGGCTCTTTAGTGGGTCTCAGTCTCCGCCATTTAGGGCTCAGGCCGCTACTATGAGCAATGCAAGCTGCTAGTAGGTCCTGTGAGGTGGAGGAAGCAGTGGGATCACGTGGAATGTGGTCTCAGGGACTCTTCTAACAATGGAGGCCACGAGGCAGAGGACCCTGTCTTAGAGCAGTGTGCTGCGCAGCTGCCTGACAGTACTAACCTGCTCTCTACCCTGGCCAGTCCCCGCCCCCCAGCACAGGTGTCTCGTCTCTGTGCCCTGACAGCGGTGCCTGTGTCTGCACACCACGCTGATCCAGCCAGCTCCGAGTCACATGCTGCCTTCCCAGAACGCCTTGCCTGACTCTGCACAGCCCAGTCCTGGGCAAGAGTCTGGCCACGTGGGAAGAGGAGAGAGTAAGAAAACTGAGGGTTAATTGCAGTTCCTTCTGCTCCAGCAGGAAGGCATAATGAGCTTATGTTGATCATGTTCAGTGTCTCGTTAGCATAATAGAGAAAGCTGACGTTCCCAGTGAACCTGGCACCTGACAAATTCTAAAGCTAAAATGGTGTTTGTTTATAAGCCATTAGAAGAAAAGAAACATAATTAGAAATCTTTGAGATTATAGTCATGCCAATCAATCAGTTCTAGCTTCCTTCCAGCACGCCCTAATTACCTCATCAAGACGTCTAAAGAGCAATCGATAGTAATTATCTGATTACTATAGATCTTCATTACGTCCAAATTATCTCCCTGGGACATCTGAAAGAAGATGCATTGTATTCTGGGAGGTAATTGTACCCAACAATGTATAATCCGCACCCTGTCCCTACAGTCAACACAGACCTTCACAGGACAGGACAGCACTGTCAGTTTTCTTGGCAAGGAGGCCACTGAAAGAAACCTTAACTGCCTATTGGCCATGACCTTGAAGTCAAGAAATCTAACACCACATTATGAGTGCAAAGTCTGGGTGGAGTCAGCCCAGGAATAAGGCTGAGACCTTGGTTTCTTCAGCCATCAACTCAGATGTCATGGTAAAGAGTTCTCCTAGTGAGGAAAGAGTCTGCAATGGCTTGGAAATCCCTTTTTGGAGAGAAAGAATCAAGTGAAAAGTGCCATTTTAGGGAGAATGGGGCCAGAGAATACACTCGATATTTTAATTCCTCTGTCTCTCCTTCAACTGGGAAGGATGCAAAGCTGCTACACGGACTTGGGAGAAGCTTGCCCTCCCAGCCTTAATGGGACATGAGCCCTGTATGAGGGATAAACTCCCCATCGGGATACATGCATGCTGGGAACAGAGGTCACTCGACATACCTGCTGCGTGTCCCTACCAGCCCGAAACGTGACTGTGCATCTTACGTTGCTTAATCAAGCATGTGCACATCTACGCGAGCACACACTGTGTCACAGATCACGGGAAGTTAAAACTCTGAGCGAAGATGAGTAGACAGAAGTACAAGTGGCGTCTGGCTTGGGCTGCAGGGGTCCCTGCGGTTCAGCTGTGTGAACTGCACTTTGGAGAGTCCTGGCCCAGCCACTGTCCTGTCCCTAGAACCTTGGGGAGAAATCAGCCAGGAGCGAACGATTCAGCCCAGGAAGAATCCATCAAACTCAGATTTAACGTATTGCCTGAAAAGTAACAACTAGTGTCATTACACTCATGATGTTCATCTTCAAGAAGACAAAGTACAGGTGAAAGGTAAGAATCAAAGCAGTGAAGGTATTCAAGCATAAATTAAAGACAAGCAATAATTCTTTGGAGGGGCTGGGGATTTAGCTCAGTGGTTAGAGTGCTTGGCTAGCAAGTGCAAGGCCCCAAGTTCGGTCCCCAGCACCAAACAAACAAATTCACTGGAAATCAAAATAATATGAAACCACACATGAGTAGGTGATTTGTCACACACGCTGAAGCCCATACACAGTTTTGTGTTAGGAGACAGATGTGGCCAGCCCATGAGACAGGCCGGCTCCTCAGGCTCTTGATCCATATTGTCGCAGTGTCAAGGGATGTCATTCCGGATATCTGAGATATGCAATAGAAGATTACACTTGAAATATGCTCTAACTTTCACTTCAAAAGGCTTGAGTTTCTGGATTCTTCCATCATGAGGTCAAGAAAACTAATACCATATTAATATATATGAGATACAAAATGTAAGAGGACATAAAAACAACAGACATACAAATCTATGCAGTACAGCTTCACAGTCCAATGTTTTTCCTTCCCTTAATCTGCCCGGGAACATTCACTCAACATCAACAAGACCGGTAAGGTCTGCCAGCAACTACGGGGGTCCCTGAGGCATGCAGCTAAGGCAGGCCCTGTCCCTCCTCAACCTGGTCCTTGGGGAACGGGCGACCGCCACGTGAACATATAATCGTACTGGAGTCCACTCGCTCTGAAACAGCTTCTAGACAGACTGCGTTTGGATCACAAAGGTTAGGATATTTCACACACTTTAAGAGGGAACAAGAACCGCATATATTTAAGGTCAAAAGATTTAGGAAGATTTAAGAAAAATGCTGTGACCTCAGAAAGAAATGCCATAATAAAAATTAGGATCACCCGGCTCTTTGTCTTTAGAGCTATAAATGTCACCATCCTTTGCAGAGGTCGGCCCCTGCCTTCCCCCTCAGTGGCTTGTCAGGCTCTGGGTGAGTCCACCTGTTGCCTTGCCGGTTCCACGAGAAGGGAGTCCTCATCGTGCAGGCTTCTAGCTCCATCCCCCTGACCCTCAATGGCGGGTGACTGACGAGGTGTCCTAAGCTGTCCTTCTAGGGCGACATGCAATGCACACACACATCCACGCACACGCCGGGGAGGCGTCACAAGGTACAGGCTCCTCTGCCTCCAAGCCTGGTGTCCCCAGGGATCTGAGCTGACCCCCTTCTCAAGCACACTGTGGGCCCAAGTGAGGGCTGAATAGACTCCGCGAGCCTGGGAAGGCAGCAACAAGGGACCGCACAGAAGAAACAAGCAGCTCGCACGATAACCAATTAAGCCAAGACACTATCCATGCCGAGCCATTAGCCTGCGCCTCTTAAGATCCACAATAACGTCAAGCCAGTTTCAAAGCTGGTGTGCACGGAGGGAGCAGCACTCTCCCAGGCCTGGGCCTCGGGGTCTGCCAGCGAGACTGTGGACACACCTGGAAGCACACTGGCTCCTACACCCAGGTCTTTTCTGTCCCGCGCTTCTCACTCTGCGACCGTCAGGATAGCTGGTGTCTACCTCCCCTGCGTCTCTTGTCCTCCTTCCCAGTCCCATCCTCCTGAGCCTGGCGCGTTTCCTGTCAGTGACCATCTCACAGCAGTTGCTCCCTAGGAAGCCCCAGGTGACAGAGCGGCACACCTGCAGATGTCTGAGGAATGTCTTTGAGAACAGGAGTCTCTGCCTGCAGCCTTCAGGCTGAAGCCGGATCCGCAGCTGGGAAAGCCAGACACTGTGCCATGAACCGGGAGGTTCAGAGGCCCAGGAACAGCTCCGGTAGGCACGGTGCTTCCAGAGAGGGCCTTTGGCCCCTGCGCCCTCTGCTCACCTCCTCCTGGGCCAGCCTTCACCTTGCGCTTGCGGCCCCTGTCCTCACCCCTCTTCAGCTCGCCCCATCTTCTGTCACCTTCTCCCTCCTCCTGCCTCCCCCTCGCTCCGCACACGCTCTCCCATCTCTGGCACCACCACACACTGTACCCCCTTCGCCCTTGGCGCCCGTGTGTGAGCTTCTAGTTTCCCACAGATAAGGTTCTTATTGGTGGTTTCCTTAGTCTTTAGCTGTTTTCTCTCCCCCTTCCTCTCCCTCTCTATCTCATTTTCTCCCCAACTACTTTCCTATCATTCTTTTCCTTTTCTCATTAGAAACCTTATCAGCTAGAGTAAGGGTGAAACAAAAGATTATATTTAAGTCTCATATAACCCACTGAAATCCCTTCTTAATGAGGAGGGTGGAAAGAGGGGAAATCATGGCTTCCTTTCACTCTGTCTTGCTGTGTTCGTGGAACTGCTGCTTGATGCTATTTGTCTCTGTGCTCTTTGTTCTCCATACGGAAGCACGGACTGGCAGCACCTACTGCTGCCGAGGAGCAGGACCTGGTGGGGAAGTCACGGAGGCTGCAAGCCAGAGAGGACCTGGCAGTGGATGGCGAGGAAGCAGGCACGGCCTGCACTCCGCTCGCTCTGCTTTCGCAGCTCTGTGCAGGTGGAACCCCCACCCGCCCTGTGCTCTGTCCATGGTGCTGCCCCAGCACCGGGGGCAGCTAGTGCTGCTGCCTGCCCCAACGGCATAGGTCTTCTGCAACACAGAGAACAAGCCGGCACACGTCAGCACACCACACGCGTCAACCTCAAAGGGCCAACTCCCAGCGATTGTGCCGAGCCCTGTACAAAAGAATCACATCTCCCATCAGAGTTAGTGGAAGCTGCCTTGCATCTATTCATTCTTTAATGCTGCGTTGAAATTGGCCCTGGTCACTTGGGGAACAGAAATTTCTCTTTGCTACAGTGGCTGTCGCCGCCGTCTCTGTCACAGCTGTGTGCCTGCGCTCCACCAAAGCAGAGGCCAGAGAGAGCAGCCATCCTTCTCCCCTGTCCGCTCCCAGCCTTTCAGCTGGGCTGCTCTTAGCCCTGCATGTGCTGCCTCCTCCTCTGACCTTGAAGGCCTCCGGCTGCTGAGCGGGCAGTGGGGAGCATCTGACTGTCAGCCTGGCCTCTTCCGCCCGCTTGGGTCAGCCTCTCCAGCGCCGGCCACACACTGCTACCTTCCCTTCCTGTGTTCACACCAGGCGCCTTGCTCTCTCCCAGTCTGCCTGCCTGCCTTGCTTCATCCCTGATAATAACAAGGCTGGACTCCAGTGACCATGAGCAACATTTCCCCATCAAGTCGCTTCACTTCCAGGGCTCTGCCTGCTGCTCCCACAGCTGCCACCACCGCGGATGCATGGTCTGAGCTGCCGCTTCCAGTCTGCCGAGACAGGGAAGCTGGTGACACGTCGGAAGCAAAGTGCCACGGGTGCCACTCGGGGAGGTGGCCATGTCACTAGTCTCCCTCTGGGGGTGCTCCTAAGGAAAAGATTATTTCTCATTTCCGTGTAACTGGGGACAGGGCTTTTTAGGTTGTCTTAGGACTTCTGAAGTCATCTGGTATCACTTTTCACCCTTTAATAGATTAATATTATTACTAAGCTTCTGTATTAGTTTTCTATTGCTCCCACACAGAACTGCCACAAACACGTGACTGAACAGCATACAGACTTCTTATTCTCAAGCTCTGCAGGCTGGCTGACCAGCCCCGGCCTCAGTGTCTAAGAGCCAGGTATTGGGAGGGCTGCCTTCCCTTCTGGAGGTTGGTGGGGAAGTTGCTTGTCTGTCTCCACTTTCCAGAGGTTGCTCACATCCCTTGGCTTATGGCTCCCTTCCTCCACCTGCAATCTAACACTGGCAAGTCCCCCGATCTCTTTGCATGGCCTTAGCTCCCTCTGATGACTGCTGGGAAAAGTCCTCCACCTTGAAGAACCCACATAATTAGAGGAGACCCACCCTGATAATCCAGGGTAATGTCATCAGACCTGCAAAGTCCTTTTTCCTATGCAAGGTAATACAGTCACGAGTTTGGGAAATTAATGTGTAGACATGCTTATCTTGGACACAGCCTGGAACTGGGGAGAGGGGATTATTCTACCTACTACAACTTCCATTTTTGTCTCCTCTCTCAAAAAGTAAATCCAACATGGCAGATCAGTTCTAAAATACAGGATAGAGGCACAGTCATGTCTCACGAAAAGATGATAGATGGAGGGACTTTGAGCCACTAAAAGGATCCATGTGACCAAATGACTGACCAACCAGACTGCCACCAAACCCAAAATGTGTCCCACAATTAGATCACAATTAAATTTAACATCTTCATTGAGCCATTATCTTCAAAATATAATAGTCTAAACGCCTGCCCAGGGATGATTAACAGTATCTAGTTTCTGTTTTGTGCCAGGAGATATAATAAAAGTCGATCTCCTTGAATCTTTAACAGGTCCCTGAGGCAAACCAAATCATTAGGAAACTTTAACACATTTTCTTCCTGCTGATATCTAATATATGTGTCACATATATGAATATATTAATTTAATTCCAGAAGCCAGGATCCTGAAAGTATAAAACACAGGTCACACTACTTTCGAGGTTGTGTGAGGGCATGGAAAAAACCAGTGCAGCTTATAGGGCCAGCTCCATGGATGGCTGGCCTTACAGGGCCACGGAGAGGCAGGCCTGGAGTTACGGGTGCACGAGGTAGCAGCTCGACACACAGGAAGCAGCAGAGGACACCAGTGGCGAAGGCAGCAGGTGGCAGGATGAAAATAAAACCACCTTCCCCCTTTGTTATGGCTTGTGTCCAGATGTCCCCCCAAAGCCTCATGTGGTAAGAGATAGCTGGATCTAGAGTGTGTGATTATTAAATCAATCCACTGATCGGTTTGGCATGGTTCTGCTGGGATCAAGGATGTGACACTAAAATTAAGGGTGGGAGTGCTACCTGCCCTAAGGGCAGGTAGCCTAGATAAGATACAGGAAGAAGCTAACTAGCTGCTTGTTTGCCTTGCTTATTTGCATACATTCCTTGCATTCCTCACTTTACTTTGCTGCCGGTGGGCTGCCGGTCTGCCATGCCTCTGCCATGCCGCCCTGCCTCTGCCATGCCGCCCTGCCTCTGCCATGCCGCCCTGCCTCGGACCCAGCAGACTATAGACTGAAACCTCTGCAGACTGTGAGCTAATAAACCTTTCTTCCCCTAACTTTGGGTGTCCCAACAACGAGAGAAAAGTAACTAAAACACCCTTCAACGAGCTGCCCAAGAAAGCAGCACACAATCCTCAACTAGGCTTTATCCAACCTACGTCGTCTTTTTTTTCCTCCCACTTTTTGGTATTTCTTTCATTATTTTCTTCTTATATAATATTATCTTTCAAAAAAGAAACAGATATGGCTTGTATTCTGAGTAACTACTTTGAAGACAATGAAGTATAGTGTAATAACTTGTTATTCTCATTATTTGGCTATGGAAATTTCAATTTTTCATAAAATAAAAATTTAAAAAATAATATTACCTTTCACAGAGTTGCTCTCCTGTACTGAAGCCTATATTAGGGTATGTGAAAGCTGGATTAAGCCAATGAAAACCCTTCTCCATGCCAAATGACTCCACGAAGAAAGCCAGATTGTAACAATGCACAACATTTGGTTCCTATCACAGACACACTGCTCAGAAATTCGACAGACACACGATCCCACATTGTATGCAGATAGCTCCACTTTAGGTTCTGCATCTCAGAGTTGATGCAAGTGTCTTTATTACGAAGGGGGAACCACACAAATTGTACCTTTCAGACAGCAGGGCAGAAATTACTTCTTTCTAAGTTGCTTCCTGAACTTGTCCCAAATGTAACCTCGTTCTCTGTTAATTTCTGGTCTCTTTGTACTAGGATTGAAGTCTCTGCCAGTCATAAAAGGAAAACACCATTTTTATGGCTTTAAACCTGAGGAGGAGGGAGGGAGAGAGGTTGTGACCCGCCAAACACAGTCTTTTCAATAGGTCCGACCTCCCTGTTTGAGTTGACTCCAAACTGCTGCCCCCCCCCCCCCCCCCCGCATGGCCACCTCCTCGCGTGGCCTCAGCCTGAGCGTGCTGCCCGCCCTCTGAGCCACCTACGGGAAAGACCCTTCAGAAAGGCGGCTAAAATTGTCCCGCAGTCCACCGCCAGCTGCAAGCCTGACTCCTGCGGTCACCACTGCCGTACTGGCTCTACATCTCTGCTTCCCAATTGTTCAAGGCAGCTTTTAAGTTTCAGGTGACCACTTCTGTCCCAGGGCTTAACCAAACTCAGGAAAATTCTTTAAAAACTAGGCCAAATTAAAGGGGGAGAGCTGGAAAAGTGCACCCTGGTTGCTTGCAGGTCGCCCTGCTTTCCCATCCACACATATGAAAATATTACCAGACAGGATAAAACATGATCGTCTCTATCCCTGACACACCTGCAGACACTGAGTGACCGGCTTTTCCCAGTAGCTCTCAAGTTCTGGGTGGTTATGCTCCTGGGAATGAGAATTCCACTGGATCTCTGTCTGCATCCTAGCCTGATGTTTCTATGAGTTTTTCTTCAATTCAGAAGGAATCCTCAGTTTGCAATAGTAACTCAAAAAAGATATTAAGCCTTGGGACACCCCCCACCCTGCAGTACGTGGGTATCATTCACTATGCTGGAGATAGAGGTGGCGAGGAGTGAGACTCAAGTACAAACAAGGGAACTGAGCTTTTTACACCAGAGTCTAGATTAAGTGCGAAGAGCTGAAGTCCAAGGTTTGGGGGTATAAAGGAACCAAGTTGAGGGAGCTTTCATCAGTGAAGAGGTGAGATTGCTGCTAAGCAAGAAGGGGGACTGAGGTCAGTCAGGGACTCTGGGGAAGGGGAGGTACCTCGGAGAAGTGCTGCATGAAACAGAACGAGCCAGGAAGTGGTGAACGGAAGGACTGCAGAGAAGGAGGGACCGTCGAGAACTGCCCTCGCGAGAGTTACAGACACAGTCAGTAATACATGAGTTCTCTTTTTCCCATTGCAAAACAATAGCGTGGAACTGAAAGTAGAGAACATGTTCACTGGCGGTCGCCATGCTCCGGAAATCAGTAAAGCCTGCTGCAGTTCAAGATGGTAGGAGATTTCAGGGAAGAAGTAAGTTCCTTGGAGATACAGCTGAGGGCAGAGGAAGGTTTGTGAACCAGGAGGCAGGGAGACTTGTGGGAGTTTCTCCGTAAGAACCCAGGACAGCTTCCTTGCACCTCGGGTGACAGAGATGAAGGTCAGATGGCTGGGGTCACCAATGGGGGAGGTGTCATGGTCACAACGGAAGGCCTGGGCAGTGAAGCAGGTGCTACTGAAGATGAAAACCTAGAACGCATCTGTACTGAAGGACAGATGTGGAATGAGGTGAAGGCCACTGGGATACATTCAGGCCAAGGAACTGTGATTTAAGTGGGGACACTGAATTTTAGAGAATGGGCAGAACAAGTGGGTGGGAAGAATGATCACAGGCAGATTCTCCAAGAGTGACGATGTGTGGAGATGTGAGGTCCAGGAGCTGACATAGGTCAGGAGCAGCACGTGAAATGTCCAGCCCCGGAAGGGGAGACCCTGAAGTGGTCCCAGGGCATGAGAAGTACTGGCATTTTCCTCTTAGCTTAGTGCAGAGCTACAGAAGTGGTTGTCACTATAGCTGCTGGAAGGGATGAGTGATGTGAGGGTGTAGAAAAGTTTGTCTTTAATACTGCTATGGCTTGTGTCTAGATGTCCCCCCAAAGCCTGGGATTGAGGGTATATGATAACTAAATTAGTTCACTGATTGGTTTGGCATAGTTCTGGATGTGGATAATGGCAGGCTCCACCCTGGGTGTAGGTGGCACCACCCAAAGGGCAGGCAGCCTGGATTGGTAAAGGAACAGAAAGAAGGCAGCCCAGCTGCTGCTGCTTCACTCTTTTGCTGCTTGCTGCCTCCTCCCTGCCCTGCCATGGACTGTTTCTCCTCTGCAATGCCCCTCCACCTGCCACCCTGCCTTGGGGCCAGCTGGCTATGAATGGAAACCTCTATAAACTGTGAGCTAAAATAAACCTTTCCTCCTTTACTTTGGGGTGTCAGGTATTTTGTCTCAGCAACAAGAAAGGTAACTAAGACAAATAGAATCAAAGTTCCAAAAAGATTATGAAAATGTTTAGGATACTAGTTTTTAACCTTGACTGCACAATAGATTAGCACAGGAAGCTTTAAGAAAAACCTTCAACACTCAGACCATTTGGGTGGGACCCTGTAGTGAGTTTTTTCAAAAGCTCGCCGACTGATTCCCGCGTGTGCTGAATACATAGTGCTGTTTTAGGGAGTGTCTGGGACAGGGGTGGGTGGGCCCGAAGAGGAGGGGTGATGCAAAAAAGTACTTACAGGTGAGGGTGGTAAGAGAAGCAGGGCAGTGGCAAAGAGACTGCAGGGCGCATCAGCAGGCTGGGGGTTAAGAAGGTTTTGGTAGGAAAGGGTCTTTTGAACTAATCAGCCTCAAGGCCCCAACTCGAGGGCGAGTGTGAGCTGGTACTGATGTGACTGAACTTTCTCCTCGGTATGTTTGACAGACCATCTACCTATAACTAGGATTTTGGTATTTCTGCATTATTAAAAGGCCGTGAGGTGCAAGAAAACCTCATCCATTATTCATGTTTGTTTCAGGCTAAGTGCTGGATCCCCAGATGCTGAGAATTTATAAAAGTCTATTTGGAAAGTGTTGACCACAACGCAACCTGCTCTTGGGTTGTTTTCACTGCCGAAAGGTGTTTGCTGGTCTTTCTCTGGTGGTAGCCATTTGCATCTCTCAAACTAATTAACATAATTAAAGTATTTTATAAAATACTGTGGTTTTTCATAGATCTGTGTGTGTCTTTTGGGAAGACAGGTCAAGAGTTCTTGAATGTAACTGTGTGTGAATATGTGTATCAAATATTTCAGATACAACATAGGTCTTCTATGGTATGCTTTCTGTAATGAATTTTTTCTTAGAATTGTTCAAAATATTTGCTTTAATCAGACCCCATGATTCCCCTACAAATACAGTTGTCCCTATGAAGAATTTAAGCTTGGCATGGTTTTTATCCTGACAGTGTCTTAGAAGGATCATATTTGCAAGGATTATAGAAGAAATAATCTAAAGGTTTATACCACAGCCGTGTGTTCACACCATTTGTGCCACATTAGAAAGTTCTACAGGCCCAATCACCAAAAATGCGTCCAATGACTGACCAGGTCTGCTCCCTTCTCAGAAGCCATGCTGGTTGGATCTACCATGAGGAATGGACGGTGGCAGCTGGGTCCTCGCTTGTCTCCCTGCATCCCTCTGTGTCCTTCACAATCTACTCTCTTAAAGCTGCTTTCCAGAGGACCCAACCTGCAACACTGTTTTCTTGACAGAACTTCTCTCCATGTGGGAACTCCAGAGGAAATAGTGCAACCAAACAAAATTCATCCTTGGCATACGTGGCTCACTTTTCTCCCACTTCTCTTCCTCCTGTGGCTGTTCACCTTCCTCCAGCTCCTCTGCCAGCTGCCCTTGCTCCTTCCCTGGCGATGGCAAGGCTATCCTTGCTCCCCAACACCCGGGGTGTGGCCGCTGCCAGGGCAAGAAGCCAGCTTCTGCCTTAATAGCTCTGTGACCTACAGCAACTTACTTCCTATGCCTCAGACTGCACATTTGTCAGGTGAGGAGAATGACATCTTGTCAGGTTGTTGTGAAGAGTAAATGAGTTAATATGAATATTTGGAATTTTGCCTGACACCTAGGAAGCTATCAGCAATATTTACTGTTGCTCTTGTTATTGTTTTCTCCCTCTATTCTCTTTTGATGTTTTTCCTGATCACACCGGATGACAAATATCAACCTAATGTTGTTCGTTCCTGTTCTCAGGATCTGCTCTCTGTTCAGAGAGCCACACCTACTTTTCCCCTGAGAAACATTACGTGTTACTTTTAAATTTTGTCTTTAGTTGACTCATAATAATCATACACGTTTATGGGGAACGGCATGATGCCAGGCACCAAAATACAAATATCACACAATCTCACTCAGATGTCGAATCTCAGAAGTTGATCTCTAGGAGTAGAGAGTAGAAGGGGTTAGGGAGGGAGGTCAGGGAGAGATTGGTCCATAGACCCAAGCCACACCTGTATTTCTAATTGCTCCTCGGCATCTTTGTCTGGACACCCAATTTATACCTTTGATTCAGGATTCTAAAAGAAACAGCACCACCATAGACGGAGTGCTTGTGAACTCCAGAGTTTGTATTCTCTTAATACAGAACTTGATGGTATGAAGAGGTGGGGCTGTCGGAAGATTAAGGTGGAGCTCTTGTGAAAGAGGTAAGTGCCTCTATAAGAGACCCCAAGGAGCTCTTTAGGCTTCTTTCTGCCAGGTGAGGGCACAGAAAGAGGTCAACGATTTGCAACACGGAGCAGGCCTCTCGCCAAAACCCAATCGTGCTAGCATGCCAATGTCACACTTCCAACTTCCAGAATGTGAGAAATAAACGAATGTTGGTGAAGCCAGCTAGTCCATGACATTTGTTAAGGCAGCCTTAACCGACCAAGACTCACAACCCAAAGTTACCTGTGCCCCTAACCTGCTACTATCACTCAGAGACGCAACTCTGACCCTCTACCCCACCCACCAGGTCCTCTAATGACCTGGAGACCCACAGGACCTCTGACATCGTGTGTCCCGTCTCACCTCTCTATCAGCTCCCCAGCTCCGCCCTGCTTTCCTTAGTAACCTGTCTTCCCACTGAAGTCAGACTGATGTTTCTAATATATATTTCATCCGTGTCTTTCTTCTCTTTAAACCTCTGCGGTCTCCATTGATTCGAGAGACTGAATCTCAACCCCTCTTGCTAACAACACTCAAGGCCCGCCCTGGCGCAGGCACCTGTCATTCTAGGCTTCCTGGCATTAAGATGCCTGCACAGAGACATAATTTACTGTGCAATTCTCTCTCTCTTCATGCTGTCCCTCCTCCTAGAAATCTTGGATGTTTTCTCTATTATTTCTAGTCCAAACTCAACCCTCCACGAGGGCCAATCTCAAATGCCAGCGCCTTCCCCGATGGCGCCTTCTCCTCCTGAACTCCAGCAGAACTCTGCACCTTGGCGGTGACATTTATCACACCCTGACTTATCTCCTCATCCTTGGCACACTTCCTTTATTCCTCCTTCCCGATCATAACTTCTTCAAAGGCACTTATTATATCCCTTAAAGCTTCAAATGGGATAAAATGAATGGCAATAATCACACCAGGAATTAAGCTCATTTATTCTGCAAAGCAGCAGCCTGTTGTCAAATGTGAACCGTCTCCTTCACAGCCCTCGCAGAGAGAATGGGAAAGCATATAAATGAAGTAGCACACAAGAGGAACATACAGTGTGAGCAATTACGCCAATTTCTTTTATAGGAAGAACACAGCTGAGATAAACATGGAAGCAGATTATTTACCATCCGCGGGTTTCATTGCCAAGTTCTTCTACATTTTTCATTAAAAGAAATCAAGGAATATAAACAAAAGTAGCCCTTGGGAGGAATTGGCACAAAGGACACAGATCATATATCAGAATGGCCTCAGAGATACGTCTATTTTTAAAACTACATCCGCTGGGGGCACACTCACAGGTTCCCACGCCCAGGTGCATGAGTACAGATGCATCTGCAGGTGTGCACAGACACGCCCGACCCTGGTTTCTAGGTGACAGAGAAAAGGGCAGGTCAGATGGGAGCCACTTACCTTCAAGGCATCCTGGGTGTCATCCAGGCAGTAGACTCGGATGCTGTACTCCAGGGAGGAGCAGCAGAGGGGACCAAAGATGGCCAGCTTCAGGCGCTTTGCAGCCGCTTTGGTGGTGGACTGGCCGACCAGGGCATAGGTGCTGAGGTTCTCCGTGAGGATGTGGCAGGCCTCTGCATCCAACTGAATGTAGCAGGGTGTGGTGAAGTTTTCCTCTCCAACCACCACCACATCCTGGGGGAGCAGGGGAATGGTCAGGACTGAGCCACCAGACGGTGGGGCAGAGCAGGCTCTCCTGCTGAGCTGTATTTTCCTGCTGTGATTCTTTTCTCAGACTCTGTATCTCCGCTTCCAACCTGAATCATCAGCTCCCTTTCCGTCACAGCTGACATACTGATCATGTTCTTTATGCACACGCCACTTAGTGTTTTTGATCTTGCGAGAATTTATATGAAAATCTAAGACATTTATAAATTATCCTTTTTTCAATGTACTGAGCTTATTATCTGTTTCTGAGGATTTAATGTTTTAATCTCTACATTTCTTATTTAACCTACAAGAAATATTTTATTCCAGTGTTATTATAGAAGTGTGTTGCCCCTAAAAATCCACATATTTTCAAAGAATTAGAGAAATTAAGGCATTATACAATGCTATATGAGTATGCGTTTCCAAAGCTCAACTGTCGGTTACTTTTCAAAGCAATGCATGGCTCTTCCTAAATAATCTTGCTTGCCTAACTCTATAGAGGCAAGGTATGGCAAGCTCTGTGTTGTTACTACGTGTCATTCTGTTTTACTTTCTGTGTAATTCACCAAACAGTCTACTCTTAAGTTTTAAAATATGTATCAAAAATGAAATTTAATGGAAGTGAGGGGTAAAAAACAGTTATTAATTCAGTTGGGTTTTGATTCATCCAAATGGCTCAAGCCACAGTATAAATAATTGCAAAGAGCAGGGAAAGAATTCATGAAATGATGGTCATGAAACAATTCATCACCTGCTGGAGGAGCGGAAAATGAAACACGGAAGCAGACAGGGCAGAAGACAATAAGGAGTGGTGGGGATGGAGGCAGAGTAGCGCGCACGGCTGTCTAAGGAACCGTGAGGCCGGGAGCAACGCAGGCCCAGGGCACATGGAAACTTGAATTTCCTGAGCAAAGCTGGAAGAGCAGATCTTTGTGTGAAATCTTCCAATTTTTAACTAATTCAAATTTAAAGTCTCATGTAGGAGAAATAAAGCACACATGTGAGCATGATTTAGTCACTGCATAAGCTGTCTCTTCTCCTTTCCACGGTATCTCAGTGGCCTGGTGCACAGCGAGCAGCCAGCAATGTTGTGCGAACAAAATGAATGAGTGTTTCATCGTAAATGTAGGCTCCAGGACCGGGCAAAGCTATGAAAGAAGTAGCCGCTCAGGTGGTGGTTCATTAGTTAGGCCGTATAGTACCACCTGAGCTATCATAAGAGTGGTATTTTCACAGCATTGGTGAAATCACTTTTTCAACAGAGCCTATATCCTAAAAGTAAGCTCATACTGAAGAGGAAAAAAACAGAAAGCAGCTTAGCACCTCCGGGTTTATTACAGCCCCGAAGGGACTGGAAAGAAGCTGTGTTGTCCACCAGGACAAAGGCAAACCCGCAGGGTCACCTTGTAATGGGGTGTTACAGTCCCCGAGAGGTACAGCCGCGAACAGGATGGCCACAGCCATGACATGCGCAGCGGAGTCTTCATGGGGACTGTCCCTTCTATCCCGCGATCTCTAGTTCATTATGGCTACTGTACTGTTACTCAACTCCAGAAGCAGACAGGGCATCAGACACGCAATCTTGCAAATACTTTAGAATCACTTCAGATAAGGTTTAGGACTTTTTAAAAATGTAAACAGTTTACAGTTTAAGTGCGATTAAAGTAAGATCTGGTTAAATCTCAATTTAAAGATAACCTAGATTTTAGGTCCTCTAGCAAGGAGCGATCCCCTTCTGTGGCCACAAGAGGCAGATGCTCATGGAAAGGAAACTAGATAAGCCAGGGTGCCCCTGCCACTCTGCTAACTTTATGTTTTCCTAAAATATAATGGGCTTAGATTTTCACGTATATCTTTAGAAGTTTCTTTGCTAAAAGAAAAATACTGTAATGACAAAGTATATAATCTGTGCTTTGTATTCATTTCCTATTTTATATGTATAAACTTTAATGCAAATTTACATTTATATTACAGTTTTTAGTAGTTGAGGGCTGGGGATTTAGCTCAGTGATTAGAGTGCTTGCCTTGCAAGCACAAGGCCCTGAGTTCGATCCCCAGCACCACCAAAAAAAAAAAAAAAAAAAAAAAAAAAGAAAATAGTTGTTTGATATTATTTCATGAACATATTCCTAAGATAGAAGTGCTGAGTGAGGAGTTCTGATGTAAGAAACAGAAGGTGTTGGAGACACGGTCCTTAACAAGTCACGGTGGCAACAGCCACCTATGGAGACAAGGTGCCACTGGTTTTCCTCAGGCTAGTGGTGTTCTGGAGACATGTCCTTTCTGTTTTCCCAGGTTAAATTCCCAGGTCCAGTTCATAAAGACCATTTCCTAACTACTTGTCTGCAATGTTTCTCTACTGCAAACTTAAACAACTAACCCTTCCCAACATATAGTATCTATATTCCAAAAGGACTTGGCTGAGTATACTTCCCTTGAGTTAGCTCATGCTTGACCATCTTTTTTTGCGTGTGTCTGTCGGTCAAAAGATAAAACACTTAGGAACCACTTTGTCCGCCTGTCTCTCATTGTGAGTGGGACCTACTATCCCGCTCCAGCTTTGCTCTAGAAGTAAAGGCCTCTCATCACTACACCCACTGGCTGCCACCTGTCCCACCAGAAGCCCCCTCACCTCCCACTGCCCCTGCGCTGTCTGGTTCTTCAGCTCGATCTTCCAGTCTTCTGTGTCGGGGTCTGCACAGTGATGGAGGGTGAGGATGACCGGGCGGGTCAGCAGGGCTCCCGGGGGCCCACAGCTCACCACGGGGGTCAGGAGAGTCTGACAGTCTTCCATGGGTGGCCTGGTGGGAGAGCAGGGAACCACTCAGTGACATTTCATAGCACTGATGTATTATGCACTCATTGAGATCTGAGATCTAAAGTTGTACAAACAGTTCAAATCATTTTCTCTCGGAACTCTTTTTGGGGGTTGGGGGGGCTGAGGCAGAAATAAACGGGAAGACGTGCTCTTTACACCAAGACTTTGATCTTGCAGGACTGGAAGTCTCTATGATAACAGTGAATCTCTTTGATCTGCTTTCCTCAGACACAGGTCTGCCTTTGGTAGCTTCCTCTAAATGCATGAAGAATACTTTCAGGATGGAATGAGAAAGAACAGAGTTCTTATGAAGTTACATAACCAGCTTTTCTGATAATACTTGCCATTGGTCTCACAGGGTTTTAAATACTTTTGTGTTTTTAGGCCCTAACTTGAAAAATACTTCAAAAAATCACTTCAGAATGAGGACACCCTAGAGCTAAACTTAGTCCAAATGACTTTCGGGAATAATTCAGGCTAGTGTAGCAGATTCATTCTTTCAAATATGAGCAAAAGAATATAGAACCGTACATCTATAGCAAGTGAAATAAAATGAGATCTCTTCACTTACATATTTCATACTTGGAGAATCGGGGCAGAGAGAACCTCGAAATCCAAATTCCTTATTTTCTTGTATATTTTTAAAAACTGCCCCAGTCTTTTCACTTAAAGCAACTAAAAGCAAATGGATAAATTGATCCAATCTATCAACTGATAAGTGAGGAAGTCATCTCAAAAGTGTTGGGCATATTGCCTAAAACTCCTAACTCAAAAGTACTGGTCAGGGATGGAACTAAAACTCCTGCCTCCTCAAGGGTACTCCCCGAGACGCCTTTCAGAACAGCCAGGCTTTAGACTCACACGGGCCCTCGGGGCGCACTGAGACCCCCTTCCAGCCAAAGCAACAGCCTCGCTGCCGCACGTCTCATGTGTGGTTAGTGCTTTTTAGATAAATCCGCAGTTACGGTCGATGGTTACAAAAGGCCGCCTCATTTATTATCTACTGAAATTTACAACACATCCTTAGCTGGAATGAACACAATGTGCCTTCCTTGAAATTTCTCGTCACATCTCTCTAACCTGCTTTCTGGCCCACTTTGTTTATTTGATGTTGTTATGAAATCTCTAAAATCTTCTTTATTGTAGACCAACTATCCCGAATTCTTTTTCTACGTCAGCTGGCAGAGCATGGTTTCTAAATCTCTCCCTGTATTTATTTATTCATTTTCATGTGGAAGTTTGTCATTATTTCAGCATCCTAACTAAATCTGGGCATCTTGAAATGAACCTAAGATGCAAGTAGCCACTACGGGAGGAACATTTTTTCCTTTGATTTGGAATGTACAGTACATTCTTGCCGCATAAAAATGCTGCCTGAAATTATTCTCAGTCAAGTAATTACTTATAAATATGATTTAGCAGGTTCCAGTTAGAGAAGTTGGAGCTAGCATGGTTAAATATCTCCCTCGTACAACATGGCAGTGAAGACACGAGGAGGTTAAGGAATTCGGCAGAACTAACCATTTGAAGTATTCTGAACACGAGAGACTCTCAGGCTACGCTGAGATATTTCTGCATGTAATGCTGGCTTTTCAACCTAGGTATGCACATTTCTGTTTAGCTTTTTAATTTTACCATAATAATTCCAGGGCAAATCTCTTAATGCTTGTCTCCCCTCCAAGTAGTGGTTATCCTCAGAAACCTGACATGAAACCTCATAATGCAAGAAGACAAGGACAGCGAACTCTCAAGGGCACCGCGGCGAACCTCTCTCTCATCTCGTACCAATATTTTGGAGGTATTTAGTTCAACTGAATACAGACCCGTTGTACCCTGGCCAGGTGACATCTTTCCGTCTTATCCACATGGATATTAATCAGGGACATAGCAACCTTTTTTATAATTGCAGTGGCCATTTGAAATTGATTTTTCTTTAGTCTTTGCAGTTTATCAATTATTTATTACATCCTCTAGAAGTTAGTTTCCATCTATGGCTTGCCCGAATTCAACAC
The DNA here is from genome assembly GCA_004026905.1 of Hystrix cristata. NCBI lineage: Eukaryota > Metazoa > Chordata > Mammalia > Rodentia > Hystricidae > Hystrix > Hystrix cristata. The sequence goes on along the minus strand of PVJO010006380.1, from coordinate 37,429 downwards.
TCAATGAGTGATAGCAACTATTACTGTCTTTAGCATTGCTGGAAGACACGGCTCTCTGGATTTCTCATGTTGCTGCATGTTCTTAACTGTCTTCTCAAGGGTGCTAATAAAGCACTTGCCTCGGAGGATAAAGTCAGTGTCAAGCTTTGGAGCAGCTGGCAGTGGGTCTCCTTCTCAGTATAAAAAGACTCAGGTTCCGGAAGGCCAGAAGCCTTTATTGACATGCAACTCACTTATTGGTATAGATGTCATCTGACCCTCTTTGTCACCTTTTGAGAACTCGTGCTCAGGAAACTACCACAAAAATGACGCTACTCTGGGAAGTGCATTTGCCGTGACTGATACACTGTCCTTTGTCCCTGACCCAAGAGACTGATGCCCTTGGTTAGGAGCCACAAAACCGGGAGCTAACCCAAGAGCTGACAAAGGAAGGTCAGATCCTGGAGCGTTGATAGGTGACAATTACCAGTTCTGAAAACTGAATCCAAGCTTGGCATTTATTACCCTGAATACGCCTACGCTCTCCCTGCACCTTCTCTTGCTCTAAGATTGCATCAGTATCTCACCAACCTGTGTCTCTTCCTATTTAGAAACCCCAAACACACTGTACCTACTTTTGGTCTTTTAGTATCATCTCCATTCACGCTAACAACAAAGTTCCGTCATTAAATTGAAAGTTTTCTAGGTACTTGGGAATGTACTTATATTTTGGAATCATAAGCAGCTTGAGCTCTCATGACTGTCCCCTTTACCACTTTGGTTTTCATTTTCCCTTAACCCAGTTTGTCCTCCTTCTTTCCGGCCTGAAATTCATTCTCTTATAACACGAGTGAAGTTTTGCTTTCACTGTGTCATAGTTAATATTACACTATCTGCCTTAGGCAGTGACTTTATTATTCCTTAATTCTACTATTCCTGCCAGGGGAGGAAAAAAACCCTGACAACGATTGCATTTTCTCGAGCACCGCTCTTACCTTTTAGTCACAAGTGTACCTCAAGAAATGAGCATTAAACTTTTAAAGAAGGAGACTAAAGTGAAATCTATTTCAAGTGGCCCTCGCAATATAGTTGGGGATTGGAAACATCTGTCTCTCAGTCTGGCATTAGCAGCTGGGCTCAAAGCCAGGCAGGAGGGGGGTTCTGCTCATCCCTGAGTTGGCGCAGAGGGGCGAAGGCTCCCTGCTGGGTGGGGCGCTGTCAGAAGGCTCATCAAGACCAGCCCCACCAGCCCAGGCCCGATGCAATATTGATGGGCACCGCTCTAGCTCTTGGAGGAGGGTAGAGAGAGGAATGGGTGTCAAAAGAATTTATTAACCCAGTGAGGTGCAAGAATGTAATGAATAGGGAAGTGGTGAAGTGGAATTCTTAACGGGCAGGGGGTGGGGAATAAAAAGAATCTCTCATATGCTTTGAAGGTGAGAGAAATAGCATAAAATTGGAAATATTTCCAAGGATAAGTGGAAGGAGTGATTTAAGTAAGATCTACGTAACTATGTGAAACTAAAGGTCAGAGCATCTAAATCCACATTTCCTCATTTTATAAAAAAGGAGGATATTAAAAATATGTGAAACAAAATAACAAAAATGAGTTTCATTCATATTTTTGCAGAGCAGTTTATCTTTATGTCTAATACATTGTCTAAGCTATTCAAGCAAACTATCTGTAAATATTAATTGCATTTGATATAGAAATGAACACAGGCGGAAATTAGCTAGAGAAGCAACAATGAGTAGAAATTCAGCAATGAACAAGATTCAAATTTTAAAGGCTTTTCAAAGTCCAATAAGCATAACCTCGTGCTGAATGCTGGATGGCTTCTGAGTCCTCCAGGACAAAGTCCAAGGAGAGGAGTCTACTTCCTGTTGGAGATATTTTGTCATTCTTTGCTGTTATCAGCGAGGGAACTTCTACCCCAAAATATGTAATTTACAGAACTTCCATAGAAGTAATTGCATTTGCTGCTCATGGCATATCTGTAAGGTGGTTGGAAGAAATATTTATATCACCTCCTTCCCAGCAGAGCAAACTGAAATCTAGAGACATTTACACACTTGCCTAAGGATGTGGAGCTGGTCATCAGCAAAGCTAGATTTCAAACGCAAGTCATGTAGTTTCTTTTGCAACACAGCCTTTCATGGGATTTGGTTAGGTTCTTCGCTAGAGCAAAAATCTGAAGAGAATGGGCCTCCATCTGCCCCTGCGGTGCCTCCTGCGCCATGAGACTCTGTCTGCCGATGCGGTGTCTTCTGTCAGGTCACTCGGATGACAAGCCCCCCAGACTCAGCTGTCTTTTAAAGCACATGCCTTCCCACATAACTGGCAACATGAAATATCTGCACTCTAGTACTTGACAGGGAATATCTAACTCACTTGCTATCAAAAGCTCAACTGAACAAAAAAAATATTTATGGAAGCCACACTGAAGGGAATACCACTGTTTCCCTAGACAGGCAAAGTCCACCTCTGCTTTGAGCCAGAACAGCTGTGCACCGTGCTCAGATGGAATGGAACTGTGCTCCCGTGGGCTGATAGCACTGAAATGTGTACTTGGGCCTTAGGCAACCTAATTCCATTGAGGACACTGATGGATGAAACTCACTGCGATTTTTTATTTAAAAAGATGCTGTTGATTTATATTGACAAAATCTTTTTCATGAGGAAGCAAATAAACAATTGAGCCTCTCCTGGCCATATTTTTTTTCTCTCATGAAAATGTGGATCCTGTAACTTCCAACATTCTCCTGCAAACTTTGAAAGAGTCTGTTTATAATCTCTTGCCAGAGAATGTGCTAGGAATCACATCAAACATTTTACATTCTCACTGTTCACCTGACTTTACCTTATCTTTTATAACCTTATTTTTCCCATTTTCTTTTTTCAACAAAATTTTTCCTTCCACTGAAAGAAATGTGTTTTTGTAAACCACTTTGAAGCACTTCTTTATAAGGAGGATTTCAATAAATCCTACTTCTAAACACTGCTTAGAATCAAGAGAGAACGAGATTTACATATAAACACCTAGACTCCACTGCCTTGCCCTTTAGTCTTTTTATAGTGATTTCTTCAAGTTGAGGACCTTGGGACTCATGAATGATAAAGGAATTGCTACCTGAAGGGGGAAATGTCTCTGAGCTTTGCTGAAAAATAATGACAGCTACTATTTTTCAAAATTCCAAGCAATAATATGTTAAACAAAGACATGTCCTGGATTTGGGGATCTAGCTCAGTGGTAGAGCACTTGCCTCCTAAGTACGAGGCCCTGAGTTTGATCCCCAGCACCCCCCCAAAAAAAAACAACCCCAAATCTCCTATATGGGTACATACCTAAGGAAATTTTAGCCTTCTACTTTATCCTAACACATGCTTTACTATTTCTGTTTATTAGCTCTGTATGATCATTTTATTTATCACTAACTCATGTCTTAGCTGTGTCTACAAGAATTTCACCACTAAAAATTTCCTGAAGACCATCCATGTCCTGTAGTAAACAAATCCAATAATTATTCTTCCTCTGTCTTTACATTTTTATTTTAGTATCATCACTGCCAGCTTCCTCCTCCATCTTGAAGATCTCTTTAACCTTTGATTTTTAAGTTCCTCTTATACCACAGTCAACTTATTTATCCTTAAAAATATTTATTCTTTCATTCAAAAATAGTCCCTGATAGCCACTCTAGGTTAGGCACCGTGCTAGATGCATAGCCTTTATCATCTGCCTTGTCCTTTCGTGTTCTGTGTAGCTTCTCATCGCACCCAGACCAGCATGGGAATATTTCTCCCGTGACAGGAAAGCGGGGTGAGAAATGCTCTGGTGAGAGGCACACCACCCCCCAACCCTGGCTTAGCCAGGCCACTCATCCACCAGCTTGGGCTTTCCCTGAGAGCATACTCTGTAATGACCAGGCCTGTCTTGTCACGTCCCACAATGCCATGTGTAATTAAGTTCACGCCTCCCTTCAGACAGCTCACATCAGCAGATGACCAGCTGGACGGCATCCAGCTGGAAACACACCCAACTTGGGATGCAATAAAAGGAATCAGAGAGAAAAACACTCAGGCTTTTTCTACAAATGCCTTGAAGTAACATCCACATCTCTCTATGTGCTCAAATTGTCTTCTGCCAGAAAGTTGTACCATTTCCTACCCTGTGAAGATCCAAAGGGCTTTTAGTGAGCAATGAAGTGTGTCCGGAAAGCAGGCTGAGAGGGGGCAGAAGATTGGTCTGTGTGCTGGTGCCGGGCAGGAGGCACAGCACATCGCAAGGCAGAGAAGCCTTGGAGTCATGTGAACCTGAGTTTGAATCCTGCCTCCCTCAGTTATTAGCTGCGAAATCCTGACTATGTGACTTAATTTCCTTGAGTCTTAATTTCTTCCTCCTTCAAGCAGAACTTGTCCTAACTTCCAGAGTTGCATTGAGGAACAAATGAAATTAAGACTATGCTGAATAAATGGCCGCAATACTTTGTATTATTACTAAATTCTAAAGCACATTCTTGCCTTTGTGATTTTACAAGAAAAATGGATCCAGTTGACAGCGGCGAATTAGTGAGATAGGACTTCTCATTTATCTGAGACTGGTATCTTTTCGTGTTTGTTCCTTGTGTTATGGTCTCAGGCGCATACTTCCTTTAGAGATCTTGAGCTTTCTCCAGCTTCACTTTTATAAACACAAGTTCTTTGATGCTCACCAAATTCAATAGAGCAACTCCCTCAGCACCGAGCTTCAGGTGGTGGGCAGCGCAGGGAGTGATTTATCACTTCCTTGGCTTTATAGTCAAAGGCAGTGGAACCTAAAAGCAGAAGTGTCTAGCTTCATCAGTTTTCTGTTTTCTCTTTCCTTCATCTAAAATGTACAATTATCTTGGTTAGGGAGCCAACCTGCAGCAGGCTCTGAAGGTTTGATCTTCAGCCCAAGATCATGGTCACCCCAGGAAAGGAGGAGCCTACAGGCACCTCATTGCTCCTGCAAAAAGCACCAGACAACACTCGCTTCTGTTTAAACAAAATGTCCATGTTGGCTCAGGCCTTAGTAGACGGATGGATGTATTGAATGCTAACCTTGACTCTGCACAAGGAAGATAAAATAAAATAAAATAAAGACATCTTGGAGTTGCTCATCTTTTCTCCCGCTGCAAAAGAAGGCATCTGAGGGACTGTGAAAGTTGCTTTGCATTGGGAATGAAAAAATGAATATTTGATGTGGGTAAATACAAACCTGTTAGTGAGTCTCTGTTGCTCAAATTTAAGGCATGAATAATGCTCAAGGAATTTTATTATTCTCTTAGTCTGGCTATTGTTTGTGTAGGTGAAAGTATAGCTCCTAAGGAAAAAAAGTGTTCTGGGTCATAGCGATTATAAATACCTGTATCTCCACCTGAGCGCACGATAAAAGAGCTTTTCAGCTACTGAAGAACAGGACTAAAAATGGATGTTTTTCTGCAGAGGGGAACAGGGAAGGGAAAGGTACAACGCAGGATAACGATAACCCAGTTCCACATCTGTCCCTCCCGCTTTGTGCTCACTGCTCAGGGCAGAGGAGCTGCTGCCTTTCCAGGGGGCAAGCAAGGATCGGTGCTCCATGAGGATCCCCGTTTCCACGGAATCTTTTATTTTCAGACCTCGGCGTTCTTCAGAAGCATTCATCGGTCAGGCTTCTGAAGCAGAGTTTACCACAGGCACGCGTGACGTGGGGACTAATCAAGGAAGATGCCTACGATTTGTCAGAGGCCAAACTGAAAATGAATTTAGGACTTCTAAATGCCTCTTGTTATTTTTACTTAAAATAACTTCTTCTTTACCATCATGACACATTTGCAACAGAGCCTTTTGAGAGAGTCTAGTTTTAATCAACCCCAGCTAGACGCATTTTGAAAGGCTCAGTATGGAACTGATGAGTGCTGCACAGGAGCAGGGAGGTGGTAACAGGCCGAAGAGTTACTGGCGGAAAATCCCTGGTCAGAGTCTGGCTGGGCTGGAGCCGGAGGAGCAGGTCAGGGGCTAAAGAGTGTCCGGTCCCTTGTGACCGTCGGCCCTGTACCGGGAACAGGCTGCGTTCTCGAGCCAGACCTCAAGAAGAAGCTGCTGTTTCTGTGTCGACCCACACATGTCTCTGGACAACCTGTGGATCATGCTCTGGCTGCTTCCCTAAAATGGCCACATGTCTACTTGGGAAAACAGTCTTTGTCATTCCACTCACGCTCAAGATCTGCAAAAGTGTCTGAAGTGTCCAAGATAAAGAAAAACAAAGCTTGACCTTTCATATGTCTAGGGAACAAATGTCACCGTATGTTTCAAAAATACATTGTTTCTTATTTCTACTGTACGGTTCTGTTCCAAGTCAGACATTCAGAAAGTCAAGCGCATCAGAGAGCGTAGTTACCTCATATTTTCTTTCCTGTGAACGGTCACATACATTTCGTAGACTCTCCCTTGGGGAATGGCCCCGGCGGGAATCAGCAAGCTCACTCCTGAAGAGCAAAGAGAAAAGCAGGCGCATAAGACCTATGAATCAAAGGGAAACTTCCCGAATGCCTTGCAGCAGATGGCAGGGAGCTGTCTGTGGGCCTGTAACCTCAAGCCTGCACTGTGTTCTCTACAGACACGTAAATACCCACAGCTGCCCTGCTGCCCTGCCTTATGGGCCTTTCGGTTACACAGCTCCCTCTGAACTGTTATGGAATTACTTAAAGGAGCGAGGTAACTTTTTAAACTCTTGTTTTATTTAAGGAACAGACAGATGGTTCCACTGTTGTTTTCTTTGTAAAACAAAGGGAAAACCAAAACTGCTATTAAAATTTCAAACAGCTATAATGATACATTGTTTCTAATTAAAAAAAAAATTTCTCGCAAGAGTCACAGAGTTAGGGAAATGCTATCTTTAGGCTATAAAAAAACAGAACAAAACCCCAAACCATTTATTTCTGAAATATCTGGCTAGCATCAGTGCTGCTCCACAACAGAGAAGGAGTTGGTGAGAGTCTCTTTTGTAATCTGTAACTCTAGGAAGCAGACAGCTCTAGTCTAGTTGCAGCTGGCGACTACTTCGTCACTACTTGGGGGTCTTTAGGAGACCATGGGATCGGCCGCATTCTACGCCCGATTTGAAAATCTGCGCTTTTATCAGGATCACCTGGAGGACTTGTGGAAGTCGCACCAGAGTCTCCGATTCGGAAAGTCTGGGCTGAGCGGGAGGTTTGGCTGTCCCACGCCGATGCCGGCAGTAACCAGGATGGTGGTTGGGACCCGCCCTGTAAGAACTGCTGGCCTGCACTACTGGTCACTATCGCAAGGAGTGACTCAGGGTGGCCGGCACTCCGAGATCTTCACTCCACCGGTTTATTCTCATGAAATTCAGTTTACTCAGTGCAGTAAAAATCTATGGAGCATCCTCGTGAGTACCGGGTTTGACACTGTTGTGAATGCCAAGAAGTGAAAGATAATGTTCTTGTCCTTGAGAAACAGTGATCTAACCAGCAAGGAAATGGAATATGCCAAATGAGCATGAGGCAACAAGAAAACCTGCCTGGCTCTGTTGAGAAGTCTCGAGGATGAAAAAATGGAGAGTGAAGGGGGAGGTGTTGCTCAAAGGTTTTTGTGTGGCTGTCCGGTGAGGCTGTGCCCTGGCCTTCTGCAGAAGGAAAGTAACTCGAGGGCTGTGTGCTACAGACGTGGGACGTGGGGCTCACGTCCAGAATGGTTTGTGGGGGGCACAGAGTGGGAACAGGAAGACCACACGTGAGGCTGCCAAGACTCAGCAGGATTTGTTCCCACAGCAGAATCATGAAATGTACCTTCATATTTGTTAAGGGGATGAAAAAGATTACAGGGGCAAAAAGAGTGAGGCCCGCCATATCCTGGTAACTTTTGTTACTCTAATAATAATCAAATAGTGTAGGCTGACCACCATTGCCTTAATATGTATATTAAGAAATTAAAACATATTCGCTCCCTCTCTTTCACTTAAGAAACCTTTATAATGTCACATATGAAAAAGGGTAGGAAAAAAGCAGAATACCTTGAGTATTCTGGGGAGAAGAACTGTCTTAGAAATAATCAGAATGTTTCATGTAAGAACAATATATTTTGATGTAGTCATTTGACAGACTTTATAAATACACCTATATATTATGATTTTAAAAACAGGCAGATAGCATGAGAATTAATGAGAAAAAGGTGAAAAAAGTATTTTACTTATAATTTCACCTATGTAAAAATATATGGAAAAAGGAAAAGTGGAATTCTATTTAATATTCCAATTTTTAAAAATATCTGCTTATAAAGGTGTGGGTTGAAATGCCACCAAGGCATTGAAACGAGGGACTAAGTAAGAAGAACAAAAGACAGCTTCCTATTCAGGCCTGGAGATCCACGGGTCTGCATAATACTTCACTGTTTTTTTTAATGTGACATCAACTCATTAGGTTGATGATGTTGATTTCTATCAGAACTCTTCACAGCCTAGTCCAAAAGAGTTAAGGTAGATTCAGAGTAGGAATTATTAGCCCTCTAATGACCTGCAGTTGCAAACCTATTGCTACTATCAGTGATGACCAATCTTCAATCCAACATTGTTAGTCACTAAATGAAATTCACCATGAAAGACTTTTGTAAGGCTTTTTCTCTAGATGCAAATAAAACTACATAACAAACTGAACACTAAATATAAATAATACCTCAAAGAGGAATGACATCTATGAGGTGGGGATTGTAGGTGGATGTATCAGAGGTCTGAGTGAATATTTTATAAATACCTCACCGATGAAGACTCTGTAATTAAGAGTTAATGAATGAAGATGTGATGTCTACTCTGATGTCTCTGATCATCTAAAATTTAGTATTCTGAAGTTTTGGTTCCTTTTGTAAACTAAAACTGAGCCAATTGATATGTTTTCTAATTAATTGTCCTTTTAAGGTACAGCAACAGTAGTAAGGGCTTGATGTTGCCTTCTGAAGTTCTTTTAAAAAGAAGGTCAACGACAGCTCTAAATTATGGTTCAGCAGAAAGTTGTGAATAAAATATTTCTAGAGGAAATGTTTGCAGAACTGGTTGGGGGAAGATAAATGGTTTTGCTGATTTTGTCTGAAGCAATATTTGATTTATATTGAAAGCAGATTTGGCTGAGATAGGCTACATTTCACTTTTTCCATCTAACAAAAACAAACAAAAAAGAGTGGGCAGAGAGAGTACAGTTTCAGCTGCATCTCTGCCATTTAAAACCTCCTGAATTACCTGAGTTGGGGACAATCAGATGACCGCCGAGGGAGTTGAAGGTGCCAAATGCGGTACAAGATGGATCTGTCTGCCGGGCCAGACTCTGATTCTTCAGGTTGAGAGCCTCGTTCTCCAGCAGGGATTGTGTCATTTGGGGGGACAGCTTGGATGTGAACTCGGAGAGGTCATCTTGTGGAGTGACGGCAGCTGAGGCGTTGTACACTTTGATCTTCAGGTTGGGCAGTGGATCCAGAATTGGAGAATTGGTCATGGGGATTTTGTCCGAGACATCATGCAGGGCGTAGACAGGTCCCCTGTACATGGCTGCAGCTGATGTGAGGTCTGGGGGCACTGCCAGGAGATCTGAGCCCAAGAGAGAAGAATTCCATTTGCATTCTCCATTTAGGCAACCTACATTCGTCAGACTCCCCCATCAGCTCCCTGAGCCCAAAGCCAAGCCCTCAGCTAAGGCTGGAAGGGGACTCCAAGGCTTGGCTGAAAACCGGCAGACAGGTGACTAGCACCACCCCCCCTTTATTAGGGGCCATTAGCTAGTGGCCCAGCTCATTCTGTGTTTTGCTTTGAAGTCTACTCATTTCATCTAAGGCATCTGGCTATTTCAACAGGTAGGAGTGGACACCAAGCCCCACGAGAAGGTCACTGTTTGGTAAGAGTCTCCCTTGTCTGCATTGGATTTGGGTTCATCTGCGTTCAAGGCAACATAAGATGTCTTGTCGAAGGAAGGACAAAGAGATTAGAAAGTCAGTCAATGAATCAATGTACTTTTTTAAAAGACAGAGATTGAAAAAGCGGGACAAACTGTCAGAAAAAAAGATAATTTGTACACATGGTCGGTTCCAATTTGTCATGTGGAATGACACCAACCCAGTAATGAGTGAAGTCAGTGAAAACCGCTGTCTTCAGGGAGCTTACGCTCTAGCTGAACCGGATGACCCAAATGTCACCGATTTCGAAGCCACACAGGGAAACTGCTCACACCAAGGAGCCATGTGTGAAGTGGAACACCCACCGACCTTGTCTGGCTGCCTTGACGTTGACAGGCTGGAAGCCCCCGTTGAGCGCTGACGAGTCAATGATATCGGACTCGAAGTCTCGGTGATTCTTCCGGTAGACAAACAATGCCACGACGAGAGAGATGGCCAGGCACACTATCACCGCAATCACAATGCCGACGTAGAGCGCCACGTCGTCTGAATCAGGAGCAGCTGGAGGGGAGGGATGGAACACGGGACCAGCTACTTACAGAAATTTCCCACCGTGCACATGTGTATTGCTATAATTTTTTCAGACATTTATTGCCTTTTTTATAGGTTAATTTCAAATCTATTTCAAAAGCTATATAAAATGACTGTGGCCTTTCAGTGGAAAATTATCTCTGATTTCTTTTTCTTTCTCACTCTGCATCAATCCACCCCCTAATCTATCTTATAATTGGGCAGCACAACAGACCATTTATTACTACCATATAAAGAAACCAGAGCTAAAACCATCCCAACCCACAGAGAAAAAATAAGTTTATTACTCCTTTCAGGTGAAAAAGTTTGGAAGGGTTTTTGAATTCACTGATAGTTCTTTAAAAAACATAAACATAAACACTGTTAGAAATACACGGCATATTTGAGTCCATGTATTATTGAACCAGAATATTTTCCTAAGTATTATTCCAGGTCATAAAATTACTTTCCTTACCTCTCCCCTTACTTTTCCCCGAACCAGTGCAGGGGTGGGTGGGGAGAGTGTAACCAAGCAAAGCAAATACTAGCAGCGAACACACCGGACTAGAAATAGAAAGGTGCGCTTTCAGAAGGCCCAGGGCTGCGGGGAGAGGTTAGTGCCGTGATGCTCTCTAAGCCCAGGCTTTTGACCCAGACACAGTATGCCTCCGAGAACCCTGAGCTTCTCATGGGCCCTCCTAAGAGATTTACACTTGAGTTTCTCATCAATAGAATACACATAGGTCTGAAGTACACTCTGGAAGATAAAGGCCTGGACCATTGATCAGCAAGGGCAGATTACCCCAGAAGCCAAGAGCTTTCAGCAACACGAGGTACAGTCCACTGGGAGCCTATGTTGGGGTAAAGCAAGTACGGAATTTCTATAAATGTTGCATGTTTCCTTGGTAGCATGGAGTATGCTTTGATCCAACTAGAAAAGGTAACAGAGCTGGTAATTAAAATATCAACAATGCAGTTAAACCCTTGCAGAACCACTTTGCCAGTGTGAAGTCTCTATCTCTAGTTTTCTGTGACCCATGAGAAGAGTTTGGCAAAGTTAACCAAAGCCGCTCTGCTCGCTGTAAAAGAGGTGGTCACTTTGATACTACTTCAGGTGGTCAAGAACAACCTCTAATTTGATAGTCAATTTTATATACACAGGCATTTTTGGCTAGAGACAATTTTCAATTACATAGGTCCTCTGCCCTAAAATTTGAGGAACCAGAGCTCTCTCTTCAGACTCACAGCCACATGGTTTATTTGAGGAAATAACTTGTCATTTCATTTGCCAGTGCCACATGTGATAACATACGCTCTGGTGCCATATGCCTGCCGCACACTGGCGGTATAAACCAATTTCCTGTTGGAAATTGCTCCATCTCTTTTGGCGTTTTATGTTTAAATGTACTGTGAAAGGATTGTGCTTCTTTTAAAAAATATTGTCCTTCCCGACATTTCTAAAATATTCACTTTCCCATTACTCAAGTCAATACTGGCAGATTTTTTTTCCAGAAAGTAGTGACCTCCCCAATCCTCTTGGTTGTGTGAGTGTGGTTTCCCAAGTGCCAGGTCCCCTTGGCTGTGGCTGGGTTTTATTTGGGGACCTGCCACAGAATTCTACACTCTGGTCAGAACATGATATGTACTTTCTAATGTTTTACTTCCGCAGGCCATAATGACTTATTCAACATGCATGATTTCTGGCACAATAGATATGATTTGCTCAACCGTTTCCTTTCGAGTATTTGAACCCTGCCCTTTATTTATATCAGAATATTTCGTGATATGTTTTCTCAGTTACTGGGACTCAAGCTTTAAATGGTAGACTGATAGATTTTAAAGCTGGCGGAGACTTGGAATGACCCTTTCTTCTCTTCAGCATCGAAAATCTAATTTGTTTTTCATGTTAGAATATATTAGGCTCCTATTTCCTGTGTGCCCATCTGTGATCCAAAGAAAGGCAAACTTGAACTGGGGGCAATAATGTTAAATGATTATTCAGCAACATAAAATCCAAACATCAAACTTACAAGAAAATCCATATTCATTCTGGGTTCTCTGTTCAGTTGAAATAGGATAAATGAAACCTTGAAAAGAAAAAAAAAATGAAACAAAAATGGGAATGAAATCAAATTAATGCAGGAAACAAAATGGGAAGCATGAAAAATGGCTTAATTAAAAGAAAAGGAAAAGAAACCTGTGGCCCTTTAAAATTCTGGTTCAGTACAGAGTTATGATTTTTTGTATCCCTGTCTGTGCTGGAGCCTCACTAAGAATTAATAAGTAGGCAGATTGAATTTCAGAGCAAAAACTGGTCTCGAGTCACTAACTTTGGAGTGCTTAAAGTCTTTCTTTTATTGAGCATAAACTCTAATGGATCTAATTTATTTCAGACATCAAGGGTCATTAGCATAAGGAAAATCTTTTTTCCTTATCCCTGCCATATGCTTTAATTCCCAGGACATACTCGGCAAGGTTCTAAACAGTTTTTTCTCTCTTATTTAATCATAACAGCTTGCTCTTGGTCTAATAGAAATAAAGACGACCTGTCGTCATTGGTCAAAGGTTAAGTACCCATTTACTGAGCTGAGCTGTGACCACCTCTCCCCCTCCTTTTCAAATCCACTTTTTGGATTTTCTGTTGTTTCTTGTCCCTTTCATTTAATAGGAATCCAATAGAGATTGCCCAGGGACTAAGCAGTTTGTCAATGCAATGGAAATTGCATGTTTTTTATTTGAAATCATTCGAAAATCAATAGGGCCTAGAAGTTATAAGGTTATTTATTTTAGGGCTTCATAAGACTGCTATAAATTGGACAAAAGTAACAACCTCATCTCAAGTGAAAATGAAGAAGCACCATTCTAAGTTTTCTTGTTTGTGTATTCTGAAGTAGGAAACTAATAGTAACACAATACTAACAATGATAATAACGTGATGTGGAGGAAGACAGAGGGAAAACACTTCAAAAAGGAAAACAATGTTTTTGAAATAAAAAATTTGAGAAAACATTTCAATTATAACTTATAACTGGCACCCACAGTTCCCCAGGATTTAATATTCTGCAGCATATGAATTACACAAACAATATGGCACCATTCAGATGAATCAAATGAGGAAGAACATGAAGCAAACATCCTAATAACACTCAAGAGCGAAAAATATAGGGAGACTGCAAGAATCACAATTAATTGGTTCAGAAATGAAAGGTCTTTAAGGCTTTTACACTAAAAGCAACTCTGAATCATGCCCAGTAGCTGTCCGGCAGTCTGAAGCACATTGGGGCCCTACGAGCTATTTACCTATTTGGGGAACTAATTCTGGGGAGACACACAGTGCTACTTTAATGAAAGAGAGGTTTGCTGTAGCACAGATAGGTTTGCTCTGAATTAATTTTTAATGCTTTATTTTAGAGCAATGATTGCAACCTCCTACTCAGTTTTATAAATATTATATTCCTTATCCTGCTTGTCTGAGTCCATGTATTAGGTTTGATTTTCATTTTTAAACATCTCTGTCTGGTAATAACCTTTCTCCATTTGTATTCTGTGAACTCAATAAAAGGACATCTGGGACAAATACAGGCTTTATTTTAGAAACCCAAAGACTTATGACAAAACAAGTTCACTGCTAGAGGGAGGGCAGATAAGAATGCCATCCTTTCGGAAAGGACGATGAGAAGCAGAGAAATGTCAAAGACTTATTTTTCCAGGTGAGAGAGAGGGCAAGGAACGGAGTATAAAATGGGATATTTGGAAATGCTCTGATGTTCATCTGGAGAATCTTGGTAAGGACCTGGACCTGTGTGAGGGGGCAGAAGAGCTAAATCTTATAAAAGGAGAAGCTTATATCAAGAGATGAATAACAGGGCCTGAAATTTCTTTCTTGCTACCTCAGAATCCCTGTCCTTGACAGGCAGAGCGAAGAAGAATGCAAAGGAATTTTAAAAATTTGATTTTAATCTCTATTTTCTCAAATTTAGACTTAGGTCACTCAATTAATATATTTGTGCCTTGGAGGGGGGGAGAGGGGGGAGAACCAAGATACATCATGTATAGGTACAGAATTAATGTAATGAATGTGACCATTGTATGTAGAATGTACCAATACATGTTCTTGGTTTAAAATAAAATTAAAAAACAAAACAAAACAAAAAAAAAAACAAAAAAAAAGTGAAGATTCAAGCACAAAAAAAAAAAATATATATTTGTGCCTTGGATGCTTTTCTGAGACTTCGATTTAGCTACACTCCAGAATTAGAATTCGTGCTCTCATCATGCAGCCAATAGCCTTGAACCCTGTTAGATTCTAGGTTCTGTTACAGCCACGGGAGATACTTTCTTGCATTCGTGGCACTTACATTACACTTTCACAGGAAATAAGTAAACAAAATAACAGACAAACGGAAATACTCAAAAAGTCATTTAAGAATAAACCAATATAGGCTGGGGATTTAGCTCAGAGCTAGCAAGCGCAAGGCCCTGACTTTGATCCCCAGCACCCCCTCCCCCCCAAAAAGAATAAATCAATAAATATAGTATGATTGGAGACATCACAATGACCAACACACAGAACTAGGGCAGAATTGTTTTTCAGATGAAATCTGATGATGAGAAGGAATCGCCCAAGTAAAGATCAGGAGGCAGTGCTGTTGCAGCACAAGGGACAGGACACGCCAAGGTCCTCACATAAAATCAGGGTGGGGAGAGGGCAGAGAGATGTGGGAGGGAGGAAGTGGATCAGAGAGGTGGGCAGCCCCCGGAGCAGGCAGGTCGATGGTTCACGATGCAGAGTTTTGATTTTATTCCAATAAAACACAGGTTCTCTGACTGAATCTAATTTGGAAAAAAATCACTTTTACAAATAGAAAATAAATTTCAAAACAAGCAAAGTAGGATTTTAGAGATGATTTCTGGCTGGGGGTACTAAGTACTTACATTTGAGGTTGTTCTAAAGTAAAAAATACAAAAAAATCTCACCATGAGTTATTTCCTATAGCCAGTTAGCACCAATCTAGCCAAACTGTTATTTTCCTACAAGGGAAAATTTAAAACAGACCAGTATTAAGTGTGCTTGCTAAGAGCTCAACCCCCCAATTTACTCTGTTATGGAAACACTGATAAAGAGTTTTGGAAGGCAACCTATAAAACTTTTTCCATCCCTTTCAAAACACTTCTGCAACTACTGAAGTAAAACATCACTCCAAAGGCCGGACTCAGAGAAGAAAGGGATTACTGTTCCATTCCCTAACCGAGGGGAATACAGAATCACTTTCCCGTGTTTGTTTTTGTGCCTGTCCATCTGATCCATCTCTCATGGAACAACAGGAGACATTTTCTTCAGCTAATGAGGTGACCCTGCTGAGAGTTGTCCTAGCAATAATGAAAAATAACATCTCTTGCAGAACACAGTGCAAAATAATTGTTTTTAGTGTCACTATCATCAGCATGGTTCATAAGTTAGGGATTTCAGTTAACTTTCCTGCCACTTGAAAGGCAGACTGAAACACGCCAGGCCTGTTGGCCAAAGCCATGAACATCCTGAACTGGAGCTTGTTAGCCCCACGAACTTCAGTCTGCCCCACAGCTCTGCCACTTTAGCTGGGAGAGCTTGGTCAAACTACTTCCCTCCTCTGAGCACCCGTTTTCTAATTTGTGTGAGGGGCCACGAATACTTGTTTCTACAGCTGCTGAAAGGATAAATGAGATTTGTAAAGTGCTGGTGCACTGCAAGTAATCAATAAATGATGAACAATTATACCATGATGCATCTGCTAAGCTGCGCTAAGATGCTTGCTTCTTAGGAGATTTTGTTTGCAGAGTGGATGCAGCCTATTATTTAACGCGTGACCTTAGGAAACTTGTTTGAGTTTCAGTTTCCCTACTTATTACAGGGGCGAGGAGCTCAGTTTTTCTGAGAAACCATGAGCAATGGAGTCTTTCAAGTACTGTGTACTCTTTCACCCTCTCTGTTGAAAGAGGTTTGTTCTTGGCCTTGGTCACCCCCGGCAGAGACACAGAGACCTGTTTTAGAAGCAACTTCCCAGGGGCAGAGCTGAAATTGATGCTAACAGGGTGGCTGGCTGGGAGGTGGTGCCTGCCCAGGGACGTGCCTGGAAAGGGGAGGGGTGCTGATGTTTTCAGTGTCACAGGGATCAGGGGGTTGCTTTTAGCATTAGTGAGTGGGGCCCAGCATGCTGACTGCCCGACAATGGGGGGAGCAGTCTTGCTATGGAGGAATTGTTTGGAACAAATGCACCTCCACTGGTGACAACTGTCAAGGCCGCCCCTTTTGGGCTGACAGAAGACACGTAGGTATGGGGTTTGGGGAAGGGAAGGGTGCAGGAGCCAATCTGGGGAGCCGCTTAGACCCTCTAAACTCT
The DNA here is from genome assembly GCA_004026905.1 of Hystrix cristata. Taxonomy (NCBI): domain Eukaryota; kingdom Metazoa; phylum Chordata; class Mammalia; order Rodentia; family Hystricidae; genus Hystrix; species Hystrix cristata. Next base: position 20,602 of record PVJO010006380.1, on the reverse strand, counting down.
TCTTTAAAAAATATTTTTCGGGTTGAGGATTTAGCTCAAGTGGTAGAGTGCTTGCCTAGCAAGCACAAGGTCCTGAGTTCATTCCCCAACACCAAAAAAAAAAGGATATTTGTTTGAAAGAGATTTTCCTAACCTGGGAGCCAAGGGACTGGAGGTTTGACTGTGAAGAGACACTTAAGTTTCACTCAAAGGCATAAACGGTTAGAAAATAGGAGCAATCGTTATTTTTTGTTTTTCGCTGTAGAGGGGACTGAACGCAGGGTCTTGGTATTGAGCTAGATCCCAGCCCATTTTACGTTTTTGCTGTGTTTCATTTTGCTTTTCTGAGGCCAGGTCTCACTAAGTTGGTAAGAGCCTTCCTGTGTCAGCCTCCTGGCGTCAGGAGCAGATGTCTCAAACAGCGCGTGCCATGTTCCTTTTGTCTGCGAGCCGTCTTACAACTGCTGGACCATTATTTCAAATCAGCTTGCACAACCTTTTCAGATGAGGAGGCGCAGTCCCAAACATGAGAAGTGACATTTTTGAACTTACTCAATTATGCCGAAATACATCTAAGGTTTGATTTCAACCTTCTCATCAGTAAGGCTGACAGTGTGCAAGCTTTGCACGGCCCAATCCTGCGGTAGCACTCTTCACATTTGGGTTTAGTGTATGCGGATTTGGACTGTTAATATAACAGTTATTTTCTGGCTGATGGTATTAAAATGACTCAATGTAGGAGCGACTTTTCAGATTTACTAGACTGGGGTGGGGCTGCCCATGGTTTTAAACTAATGTCCAACTATTATAAAATGCCTAAGCCCATATTCAACTTTCTTACTAAGTAGAACTCTTCTTGATGTTATATTACAGTAGGTAATAATACGGTATCTTTATGTACATGGCCAATACCTAGAAATCGCTTACTCATATGACTGAGCACACCCTGTTTAATGGGTTTATCTTTGGAAGTTCTCAGGGATGATGCCTCAAGCCAAATATAAATCTCTATATTTCTCCAATAAACAGAAACTTTTAAAAAAGTCTTTCAAAGGCTTTTCTTTTTATGCAACGTGGGTAGCAGATGATAAGCAAAATGAATTTACGATCTTTTGTTTTAAAAAAAGGATAATATAAAATTTTTATGCCTTAAGTAACACTTTCATAGAAAAAAACACTAAGCAGAGGAAATATAGCATGAGAAACATTATAACCTCCAAGCATCAATGACCAGGTTTAAATTCAAGACCAAGCCTGTGTTTGCAAGTCACTAACGCCCACACTTTTGGAGTTAGCATAGATCACTGATTGAAACTTCCTGTTTCAAGCCCTTTGGGCACAGAATGGTAATGGGGCTTACTTCACAATGCTGCTGAAAGCGCAGAGTGAAGGTTAGCTTAGACTTCAGCCTTGAACTACAACCCTGGACTTGTAAGTACTACATGAGCATTAATCAGTACCTTTAAATGAGGAGAGATGAAAAAATAATAGAAAGGGACTTATTATATGTTCCCAGCTGCATTTGGAATTCAAGTGATTGGATGAGGTAACATTAATGATCTAGATTTCAATATATATACTTCTCCATCTGAAACATTATCAGTGATATCCATGATAGTTAGAAAGGTAAAACAGTATATAGAGGTTTCCTCTTTCAAATGAGGTAAGTTCCAAATAGTATCTTTTGTTTCAATTGTGCATTAAGCACAGAAGTGCACCAAACTTTGGCATTTCTATTCTAAGGTAACCGGAGAACCTTGCTAAAGTGATGTAGCTGTTAATGCCCGATGAGTACATTGTGTTTGTTATAAAACTTCACAGTAAGTAAATATTTATAGGAAAAAACATTTCTCTCAGCAATGATTCTATCAGGAAAAAATGAATAAACATCAGTTGCAGCGATTCTTACCCATCAGAAGAATATCTCATTTTAAAGCAATAAAATCTGGTGGCCATTGGATTAGAGAATGCAAGAGCCTGCATGAAAACAGTCTTGAAAACCGAACAACTCAGGGTTACATGTCAGGTCTAGCAACTGTTTGTTTGTGTTGGGTGGGCTGCTTCCATTCTTTGCCTCAGTTTCTCTCTTTGCAAAAGAGAAATATTCTTAGGGGATCATCACCAATTTTATTTTTATTTTGTTTTGCTTTTTACTTTTTGGGCACTAACTAAATTGAACTTGAGTCAGTTTTGTCTCAGGATGGCCACGTCTAAAATAGAAGACTGCACTCGGAAGCAGCTTAGGCCAGAGCCTAACATCAGTGCGTTAGGTAGAGAGCGAATAGAATTAAAATAAAATGTGAAATTCCTTTAACCACGAAACATAAGATACAGTGATATTTATGTTCTCCAAGTTTTGATAAACACTGAGTCAGTCTTAAAGGATACGTAAAAGGACGGGTGGTCTACACGTACAGGAGATATCTGAGAGTCAAAACTGTCTTTAAAGGGAAAAAAATGCAGCGTTTCATGAGGTGTTCAAGCTTGTTGGGAAGATTTACTCATTATATTACAATGTGGGGTTGGTTCTGTGACCTTAGTGCTTATAAATACACTTCAGGATGCTGCATTTAAGAGCGGATTGATTCATATCCTACACAGGGCTGAACATGCAGTTATGTGCGTGACACACTCGACTGCAGTTTATAAGAGCATTAACTATGTTCTCTACAAGTTTATGCTTTGAAATTGCCAAGTATTGGGTTCGTTTTAGTCATATTTATCTACTTGAAGTATACTGGGCAACTTCCTAAGACTTTTCCCATTTTATGATCTCATCATTAGAAGAATCTTTGTTCCCAGTGGATTTCCCCTTCTTGACCTGGCCATGAATGTTACACTAAACCAAAATGTGGGATTTTTCTCACCCTAATTACAATTTCCTCTGATGTAAATGTTCTTATTAAAACCTCAAGGGCCATTCAAAGCAAACGTGCGCAGCTTCTCTTTTTTCCTTGCAGGTCAGTTCTTATCTTGCAAGCCCATCAGGGCTGCACTAATGATGCCAAAGGTCAGGTCTGTCAAAGCCATCCAGGGTCCTTTATTATAATTTACCACCCTTCTGAGGGTTTATTTATTGATGGGGCTTAAGGAACTCCAAATAAATGAAGACATAAATTCTAGGACATGACAACAAATATCACGAAGCACATTCGCTTATCGCTGGAGTCAGTTACCCAAGTTTGCTGTGCTGATCTCCGTTCCAGCCCTCCGGACAGCTGGCCTCACCTGCCAGGCTTGGTCCCAGCCCTGTTCCCAACAGTCGCCAGCCACACCCTCCTGGAAGTGAATGGCAGGTTACTAACATCCCTGGAGGAGAAAGTCTTATGGCTCACAGTAGGTGCAGCATCAAAGTCTGCAACTCAGCTGATCACTTCAGTAAAATCAAACTCACAGATCAGCCGCCCAAGAGCTTTTAGGTAGCAGACTCCTCCATCCACATGAATGTTTTTAAAGACTAATACACAACTGAATCCAAAGGTGATGATATTCATATCCTCCAATGGTAGGAAAAGCATCTGATAGAAAAAGCAAAATAATGTAGGGCAGTGACGTAAGGGGCTGAGCCCTAGAACACATCACCCTCTCTGCAGAGGTTCAGCTAAGACCGGCGGCCCTGAAGGAGGCCCTGCTGTGCTGTGCTGCCGGTACGGGGCACTTTTCTGGATCCCTGCGAAGTTTTCAGTGGGGCTACAGACCTTGCTTTTGTCTCCCCGCACTAACCTGCCTGGGCCCGTAGGTGTTCGCCGGGTTTCCGCGGGCTCAAGTTTCTAACCACATCCCTGCTTTCAAAAGCAGGAAAATGTTTTACCAGAAAGGAAAAAGAGCAAACCACACTGATTATGCCAGAGACTGTCGAGCGCTGTGTTGGGCAGGCAGTTCATGCACAGAATATTTATTTGCCAGCTGGGACACTACATGTGTCAAGATCTACACAAACATAGCTATGACATCAGCTTCTTCCAACTCTAGATAAAAGCATTCACTGTCTAACACTCACGATTATGCTCTGCTATCAAACTCTGCACTGACAAGAACTGCCCTGGGACCCGACTAGCACCTTCGCAAACGCTTCCCCCAGGTGGTTACACACGCATCATCCCCAAGTCAGGACAGAGCGATTTGTAAGCTGAATTATCTCCCCACACTGAGTGCACCTGGGACTCCAGGGGCCCTGACATGCAGCGCGTCCACGCTGAATTTACACGCAGGGAGGGCTGCTACTCCCCCTGGTGAGAATTAACGGAATAGCTGTGTGACATATGAATGTTTTAATGAGCAGAAAGTGCTGACTTTGCAGAATGCATAACATTTTAATTTCCCCAAGTCAGGAAGTTCACTGATGCAGACACAATCCCACCAGTTCCTGTTTGTAAATTGCAATTTTAAATGTGTCGTCTGTGGCACAAGCCTTCTTCAGCAAGAAGGAAGAATTCCGAACTCTGATTTTAACTCTCACAGGTGGGTACGTAGAACTTTGAACAGAAAATGGCATTAAAAGCTAAAATCCATAGGAATAACTGAAGGAATGTAATAATCTAATGGAGTGGATTTGTAAGAATAGGTAAACCCTCATTTATAAACCAAGCTATATGTACAGTACAGTCTTTGCAGTACTCTGGGGTGAGCCAGGGACTTCGCACTGCACCACATACCCAAACTTTATTTTCTTATTTTGGAGACAGGGTCTCCTGAAGTATCTGAGTTGTCCAGGTTGGGCTCAAACTTGCAATCTTCCTGCCTCAGCCTCCCAGAGTGCTGGGATGATGGGTGTGTGCTACCACACCTGGCTGACAAAGTAAATCTTACTACAGATTCACTATAAAGAAGATAAAATTTCGAAGCGATCAGGTCTTAGTAATACAATTTTATTCTAACATGTAAATATACTTACTGGCTTAGCATATTTTTGGAGACTCCCTAAGGGCTTTCTTTTTCCTGTACATCTTTCTTTCTATGTCCTGTTCTTGGCCGCTACCCCATTTTATGTGTTCCTATTCCAAAAACATAACGTGAAACCCAAGGGGGGGTCTACTTTCACGTCATTTCAGGGATGAAGAAAAAGCAGCCTGATGGAGTTGGAGATTTAGCACAGTGGTAGAGCACTTGCCTAATGACCCTTTCATAACACACTTTAGGGTAACAGCACTGATCTCTGGGAGAGACCAAGGCACCAAAGAATTCTCTACTGTAGGAACGACTCCTTCAAGGCCAACGAGACGATGGTGTGCGTGCTTGCGTGTGTGCATGCGTGTGCACACTCGTGTGCATAAACTAGTTAAAACATGAGCTGGTATGTGTGAGTGGTGGAAAAATTTAGTAGAGCTTCTGAAACTGATTAAAGATTCTAATCTTGTTTCACAAATGGAATTACATAACATCACATAATAAATGGGATTTATCAAACAGTCTTAAGAATAAGTTTGGCTGAAGGACACAGCTATATATATAGACAGACGACTGGGAAATAATGCAAAACTGTAACTCAATTCCAAATCCCCATGTCTTCAAAATACTTGATTTACTGGCTGTAAGTAGCTCTCGCCACCTGAGGTTTTATACTACTAGGATTTTCTGCAAGTATTTTATGAAATATTGTTTTTGGTAATCTAATTTGAATCAAGGTGACCAGATTCTCAGGATAAATCAGCAATATTGTTACACCTCGAATTCAGAGACCCCAGCTTCCCACATCCTGCTGCGGCTCAAGCCACCCTCCCCACTTGTTCCCAAAGGTCATTTAGAACTATAAACATAATGGGCTATCAAGTGTAAAGAATGTGTAGAATAGAAAGCATATAGAAAAAGAAAAAAACCCTTGTAATCTCACAAGCCCAGAAAATGCATACATTTCAATGATCTTTTCCCTAAGCTTGCTCCCATGTAGTTTTGACAAAGTGTATATATAATCCACCTTCTTGCTTTTCGGTATTAAAACATAAATATTTTAGTGGATGTATGATGTTCCAATTCATGGCAGTAACCATTACCCTAATGATGGTCTTTAGGCTTTTTATTTTTATAATAATAAAAAACAAAAACTACAGACATATTTGGCATAATCTTTTCAAGTGTTCTTACTAATTAAAATATGTTTATTCAAATAGGATTACTGAGTAAAGGGTCTGAACAATTTTAAAGTTCTTGACTTATATTGTCAACTTATTTCCTCAAATAATTATAAAAATTCTGTATTCCCACTAGTAAAATATGAGAGTTTCCATGTACCTATATTTTTTTAACATTTGACATTATTATATTTTAAAATGTTAAATAATTTTATACATAATCCTCAAACTCCTTAGATGAAAATTTCAATTGACATTGTATCTAAGAAAGATTTCTAAGCTGTCTTACAAGATCATCAGTACACTGGCAAATAATTTTAACATCTTTTGATCAATTATTCAGTAAAAATTACACACTCTAGAAATTATAAAGTCTAACAATAAGTTTGTGAATTAGAGCTAAGAGCAAAAACAGTGTCTGATACATGCTATGTACTCATAAGGAGAAATGAAATTAAAAAGAACAGTCCATTCACATAGTCAAGACCATTAACTAGACATTTTAAACTGAATATTGCAAATTCCATTTATTAATTTTAATCTTTCTCTGTAATTGTGATTTCAGTATATCAATAACAATAGTATAAAATGTATTTTTCCTATAATTTTAATTTCCTCTACAGATGAGTTAATTCATTTACTTTATGGTCCCTGATGTATGTAGATTTATTTCAAGCATCTTACTTACTGTTTGCATTTACCGTGAGTTTTCATTCTTCGCTTCTCTCCAGTCCTAAATAAATTATTTTAAATTTACTTAGTCAAGTTTTATATCTGTAGTCAGTCTCAACATTTTACCAGAATGCTTGAATCAGTAAAGTCTAATACAAATAGTAGTACTAATTATTTTCCAGAACGGTATATAGAAATCAGAAAATTCTGGCTGGGTTCACACCTTGCCATATCCCATATTAATATGGTCTACAATTCAGCTCCATCTTATTTTCAATTGTCCCTTGATTGATCTTCATTCTTTGTTCATTTGAACAGGATTTTGCAATGTTGCTCAGGCTGGTCTTGAACTCCTGGACTGATCTTCCTGCCTCAGCCTCCCCAGGAATTGAGGTGTGACCTGCTCACTGCCACATCTAGTTTTTTTCCTCTATTTTAAGTAATTGATTCTTATTTTAGACTTCTGCGAATTTACTCAGTGTGGATTTGTAAGTATTACATCCTCTCTCTCAATTATCTGAAAATCTTTTTAAGTTTTGTTTTCTTGAATAACAAATGTTGAAGTTTTTCGTTCTATCTTCCATATGTCTCAACATCTTTTCCTTTATCTTTCTTCCCTGTGTTGTGGGAAGTTTCATGAGATAAATATTCCAGTTTACTAAATTTTTCTTCAGCCTTATCTATAGCTATTCTGGATCTCATTTTTAACCTTCATTACGTTTTAAATTTTAAGAGTCATACTTAAATTTCTAGACATTCCATTTGACTTTCTTCCAAAGGTATCTGTTCTTTTAACAGTATTCTATTCTTTCACTGTTTATTTTCCTTTAAAAATAATAGCATTTTTACTTTTACTTAGTATGTAGTCTAATTCAGACTAAGAGTCCACATTATTAAGATGCTAACTCATTAATTATGCTGCCAGCTCTCTCTCAGGGTGACCAGTTCTCATGGTGACCAAAACTCTGTGCTGTAAGCTCATTTTCAGGAGTGGGCTGTTTTCATAGACCAGTATTCTCCGCCAGCACAGGAGACCTTATAGAATCGTTTGTTCTTTGCCCTGCTACTGCCCCAGAAGTTTTCCCAAGTCTGTTAATTACACATCTTTTGTTTTTTTTGCTCTCTGCACTCTCTTTTAGACTCCATACCACCACTGGGTGCAGCACTGTGGTTTTACTTCAGGCTTTATTTAGGCAAAAACTTCACTTTCTCCCCCTTCCAATGCTATTCCTGTAGCTTCCTAGAACTGGTGGGTAAAAAATGTCCTTGTTGATTCTCTCAGGGGTGCAGCCCTTTATCAGCTGCCACTTTGCTCAGGATTCTTGCTTCCCAGTCTCAGCCGGGGCTTTCAAAGTCAGGGCTCCAGCCTCTGTCCCCAGACCGGAACTCCCACTCGTCGTCTCGGGGATGCACTGCCCACCGTCTGGGCCATCCTGCTGGCCCTCGCGGTCACTGCACTGTGACACCTGAGGGCCTCCCTCTCCGCCTGCCTGCCTCCCTCTGTGTGTGTGTGTGTACAAGCATGCGTGCACGTGTGTTTTTTAGGTTGTTGTATTTTCCCCACATACTTTGAACCAAAGGTTTTGTATTAAGGTGAGTGGTTCAGGAAGGAATATATCTGAATTTGGTTGTTGTTAACAAAATAATAAACATTAACAATAATATTTTCTCTGAATTCCATAGCTCTTCAGGATCAGCTTCTGAAAAAGTACTGCACTAGGAGATCTGAGAACTACTGACATCCAGTAGGAACTTGAATTTCTCTTTCATAGCAGTACACATACATTGATACCAAAATTATTTCTATGTGAATTTGAGTAGATTCAGAGGTTGTGTTTTATATTTGGTTCAGTGGTGATAGGTAAGCTTTATTTTGAGATAATACTGCCAAAGAACCACTTACTAATACATTCAAGACACTTATTCTCCTAAAGTAAATACACGCTACACGATATTTCTTAATTGCAAATTGCAACTTTTTGGCTATCTTTTCTTCTCTCACTCTCTTTCTTAATACAGACCTTGTGATACACACCTTGCACTTCTTGTAAGCTTTGTAGCTTCATCTTTAGAAAGTCTTTTGTTTTCCGAAGTAAGGGCCAAAGCAACATTATTTCTTTTCAAGACTTTGGCAGCAATACTCTGCCAGAAACACCAAGCTAGCTGGTAAATAGAAAGTATAGCTTTCACTGTAAAATACTATAATTACACAGCACAGCAACAGCCCTGTGGTTTTTATCACAGAGGAAATCAATAGTAGTACAGACTACAATTCTCTGCTGGACTCGAGTAGATAGAAGAGGGCAAATGAAAGTGTTTATTGACTTAGTAGGTAGCAAATCAGAGCAGCAGAAATAACTGGCCCTTTAGCTGAATATTTTTAATCCACACATGAAAATTTTTCAGCCTAATGAAAGACTTAATAGAAAATAAACAAAACAACACAAAACAAAACCATCCAAAACCCCCTCTTGTAGACTCATGCTTCTTCCCTATGTATACACACACTGCAGGCCATCACTACTGGCAAACATTCATAAGGAAAAATTGTACTATATTGATGTTGTAAGAAATTATCTAGATGTTAAGGAACTCTATGTAATGCAAGTCTTAGTTTGAATGGTTCACGTTTGTGTTTGACAAATGCCATAAATCAGTAAATCACAAAGTGTCATTTTGTACAACCAAGAAAAGATCCGAAGTTCAACACGTGGCAATGTTTTTCTTATTAAATAGCCTATTCTTAGAATTTTTAAATATGTAGAGTAGAAGGAGTGGGTATTAAATCATCCAAGGCCGAACCAGTATACTGAGAAAAGGAGACAGCATAAAAGAGAGAAAAACTCCAAACTTTGCTATTTTTCAGTCACACGAATCAGTACATTCTACAGAAAACGAAAAATACTAAATGAGAAAATGCTGAAAAAAATGATGTATGCCTGTTACGCTGTTATTTTAATCCTCAATTCAAACTCTTGCTGAGGGGAACAATCCTTGTATCTCTGGATAATGGTTAGCAAAGCATCTGTATTCTTTTCATTCTTGCACTTCTGGTACCAACTCAGTAAGAGACACAGTCGCTGTCCTCAATCACAATCAGAGCTGTGCACTGTCGTCAGCAGCAGCCTGCTTTCAAAGAGTGCAATGTGCAGGAAACATGAAAATAAGAGACCTCGGGGATTGTTATTCACTGTGAGCCGCACCATTATTTATTTGCATTTTTAAGTGAGACTCCTTTTTAAAGATCCTTGTGTGTATAGACTCGGGTAAACAGAATTTTGTATATGTGGTAAAGGCAAAACACTTTTTTCATAAATAACAAATACAAACATCTCTATACAAATACATGTGGTTGCTTGTGTTCTGCAAGCAATTTGTAATGTGTTATGGGAACTGTCAACATTTGGCCACCATACGATCAGACCCAAACACAACACACTGCTTGTTCCCTCTACCTGCATAGGTGTGATTTCAGGACAATTCTTATCATCTGAATTCATGCGCATGAAAAGAGATAATAAACTGAGAACATGTAAGGGATCCTCAGGACAAGGAAAAATCTGCAAGTACAGAAATCAAATCACTTTCCCATTTGGAAAATCTAAGTAATAAAGAAATAAAAACCAGACTATTTAGCTTATAGCATCATTACTTACCTGAGTTAATCTCTCACACTTATTTTAAAAATTTAGGTAAAATTTGTGTAAGTTATTTAAACAACATCCACATTATAACTAGTAACAAAAACCTATCACTCCCAAAGGGCTGGGGAAATGTTCTTATTATATCATTATCATAAATTAGTAAGTCTACCTGCAGAAGCAGGCGCCATCCTTGTATGTTTTACAACTCATGGACATTGGTTTGGTGCCAGCCACGAATTATGAAATAAATAACTCACTCTTTGGAAGTCATGTTTTGACTCAATGAGTTTAGGGCGCCCTTTGCTACATGCTAATAAAACCGAGTTAGGATTCCGCTCATCGCTCATTCATGGGAAAGCCATACTGCATGTTATTCCGTTTCCTGAGAGATTAGTTTTATCCAATTTTGAGGGAAAGCTAGCAGTTTTATTATTGTTCAACGAGTTCTTAATGTCTAACACTTCCTTCAAAGACGCCCAAATAGTTCAATCCCTGGCCCCCTTTATCTGCGGTTTGCCCAAATCAACTCACTCTGCATGCACAGCCCATCGGTGCAGTTCTTGGCTTGCAGAACCAGCCCATCGCAGTCTTTGCCCCCGTTCTTGGGCGCCGGCGCTGTGCACTCCCTCCGGCGCCAGTGGGTGCACTCGGTCCCACAGGTGGACCACTTGCTCCAGGAGGTCCACCTGCCGTCCACTGCCATGAGAGAAGCCAGCGTTAGCACAGAGCGAGAAGCAGCTACACGAAGGGTTAAGGGCACAGAGTTCAAGTACAAGGTTGCAAAGCGAACGGTGGCCGGGAAGGGGGGGTGTCCTGTCTCCTCACTGACAAGCCAGCCAGGCTTCCTGGGGCCCAGAGGACCCTGGTCGTCTCCAGGACTGGGGCACAATTAGGTCATGTTTACATGGTGTCCCTTTTCCAAGGGGAAACTTCTGAATTTTGTACTGAAAATAGGAAGAGTCTCTTTCTGGACCCAAGATTCCTTGTTAAGTTTCAAGGACAGTGAAAGTCAATCTGTACAGGAGTTTGGAGAAAAGGTTGGTACTGTGGGGAAGAAATCCATCCGGCTTTCTCTTCTTTCTCTTGTTCTTGCTCTGGCCTCTCTCACCTCATATCCCTTCCACTTACATCTTATAGACTCTTTTTATATTAGTGTATGTCTGCAGTACATAATGTCTTCACTTATCCTAGGGAGCAAGTACATGCACTTAACATATTTTAATTTTTTAAATTTCCTTTTCTCTCCCTTCCTCCTTCCCCTTCTCATCTGCAAAAGATCTGTTTCCTACTGTCTGACCCTCATTTCATTTTTAAAATTAGTACTTATACTTTGAGTTTCTCATATAAGAGAAGTTGTATTTAAGCTTGCATGTCTGATTTCTATTCTCTCTTTTTTTAATCTATTCTCTTTTTTATTTTAACATACTGGCTGCTTGATTCTGTTGAAACCTTCTGCCATATCTTCTTAAAATGATATTATTTTCCACTTATTATTTGATTCCATTCCATTATTTGATGATATATCTGTTTATATTTACTAAAAAATAGTATTTATCTAAGTCCCTAATTTTTCCAGCAATCCATTTAGAACTGACTTATTTTTTTCCTAATTTTTGTGGCTGACTTGTGGGCATTTTCAATGATCATGAGCTAAGATATCCATATTTTAAAAACACTACTTAAATACCAATTTGAAAAACAAATATAGAAATTTCACTGTCATACTTTAACATGCATCTCTAAGTTTCTACAGCAAAAGGATAGAAAGATTGAACTAAGTTTAAGAACGTTTCTTTCCCTGAAACACATAAATTATGATGATAATCTAAATTCCATGTAAAATAATGCCAAACATTATTTATTGAGCATTTAAACCTCTAAAACATGCACATTGATAAAAGTGACATAAATTGTAATCGTTTATGTAATTGGGAAATCTACAGGTTTTTATAGTCCAGTTATTGTGTGACTATATCCTACATAATCTGCATGGAGATATAAACATGTGAAAGCCTTAATATTTCCACCACACGGACAACTCCCAAGTATCTGGAGTGAAGACATTTGCCTGGACCTAGACTAAGCTAGTATCTTTCCGTTCACCCCCAGTATACTGAAACACACACGCGCACACACACGTGCACGTCACACACACACACACACACATTTCTATTTCAACTCGAAATGATCAATGCCTTTGTAATTATGGGTGCCAACATCTAAAGTATAGGATAGCACAGGACAAAGCTGAATCTAAGCCTAAGTGTCAAAACTGTTCCATAAATAAAGGCTCTGAGAGTTCAGTGGGAGACACTATTTTGATACTTGGGTATCACACTTGGAATGTAACATGAAGATTTTATTTTTTTACCTACTTGATTTCTTCTATTCATTTCTGACAAAGATTCTATTAAGGGATGAAGAGGACAAAATCTAGCAAAGTAAAGAGAAGGAAGGAGTCTGTGTATCGAACAATTAAACTGATAACAAAATATCTACCCAATGAGCTTATTAAATGTACGGATTATTGCAAATTAATTATAACTTAACTTTGCGATATCTACATAACGATGTATTTTAATAAGTTTGGCAAATGCTAATTTTAGTTTACAAACAGGAGTGGGTGACAGTTTGAAATTGCACAGAAAGATGTGAAGGGGCAGAGAAATGCAATCTCACTATAGGTACTGATGCAAATAACTCACAAAATAGATGACCAGTGTACACAGATGATAAAGAGCTGACATTTTGAAAATGTGAGCATTGCATTTTGAAAATCCATTATCCCACGTGTCACAACGCTTTGTCTTCCTTTTAATTCATTCCAAGCATTCTATTTGCCCTTGTGCAGAAACTGACACCACCTATCAAATATTTTGGTGTAAAACATTTTCTAAATATCATTTCCAATTAATTCGCATGGTTTTCTGAAGATCAAGTGTTACTCCTAAATGTGTCATTTTCTGCGATATTCAGGCCTGAGTTATAGAAGCTCACTCTTGGCTCTAGTGGCTCCACTGAGCACTTGGAAGGATTATGATCTGAGTGCCTGGCTGTTTTGTATTATTTTGCATGTTTGGGTAACACAGTTAAATACTCTTTGGGAGGAATTACTTGATTTTCCAGCAGCGTGAACACTGAATATAGAATGGATTTAAATATTGTTTATCACACCTTTAAGTCAAGGTTAAGGCCTCTGATCTGTTTCTGAAAACTGTTTCTAGAATGGTGAAAACAGGTGGAGTAAAGGCTCTGCTTTCCTTACCTGGGCATAACGTGGTACAGGCTATTTTCTGCATGCTCTGCCCTTCGCAGAAGGCGCCCCCGTTGAGCGGAGCTGGGTTGGTGCAGGTCCTGCTACGCTTCTGATACCCTCGTCCGCAGCGGCTGTTACACACAGACCACTCTGTCCAGGTGGACCAGCCGCCATTGACTGAAACGAGGTGAACCACACAGAGTGGATTACTTATCTTTGCCTGCACACACAGACACACAAACTACACACAACACACAAACAAAAAGTCATTTCACGAGTGACCATTAAAAAGCCTAAAATGTCAAAACTAGGAGAGACCATGGGCATCATTTCAAAGTTTCATTACATAGCTGAAGAGACAAATACAATTATCAACTAAGATTTACTCACTCAGAACAATAAATATGGCTGCATTCTCTTTTTGTTGGCTAATGTTCTATAAAAATATATATATCCCTTTACCTAGTCAAGCTCTAAAAATTACTTTTGACAGCTTATCTCAAATAATAAATGTTTAAATCCTTAAGCTAAGGCTGCAAATGGATGGGTAGCATGGGAACTAACTAAAAATCACTTGGCTTTCTTAAAAACCATGATTGATTATCTTTCTGCAGTGTAAGGAAACTTTAGCACCTTTTAAAGATTCTTAGTTTCTTAAACTAATAAGTGAACCCAGTTAAAAATAAAGTCTTATGGGCTGGGGATTTAGCTCAGTGGTAGAGAGCACTTGCCTAGCAAGGGCAAGGCCCTGAGTTTGATCCCAAACACCAAAAAAAAAAAAAAAAAACAAAACAAAACAAAAAAAACACAAAAAGGAAAGAAAGAAAAATAAAATCTTACAGTGTTGGAGGCATAAACAAATTGACTAGTAATTTGATTGACTTAGCAATTAGTTGGGGTAATTGAAATGGACACCTATTTTGTATAGAAAGTCTAATTATGATGTTTGATGGAGCTATCAGTATATATGTGATTAAAAACCTATACCCTAACACTAGTGGCACTATTTTTCTCTGGAGAACTCCCTCTACAAAATGCTCTGATTTTTTTAAAGTAATTCAATAATGAGAGTGTATGCAATTATTGCAATGAAGTAATTTCTAACAAAAATTATTTGCTGGTAGTTAAAACATGATACAACTAGTAAAAGCATTTGCCTCCCAATAGCAAATAAAGGTATTAGCTATCGAAGTAACACAAACCTCATAAGTGCATATAATTTGCCTAACATCTTACTTTCTAGAAATGTACCCAGTAGGGAACATTTTCATATAGACAGACAAAGATATTTTCCACATCGGATTTTTTTACATAAAGATAGGTAATTAGAAGCATCTGTAATATTCAAAAACAGGAAAATAGGAAACTATGTAAGTTTATTCGATGGACTCCTTTAAAGAAGCCATTGAAAATAATACTACAGAATTCTACTTAAGAATACATAAATATCCTCATGTTGCATTTTAGGTAATAATATATCTTATTTTTCAAATCCCATCTATGCGTAGAAAACACTAGCGGTATAAATATTAATTCTTTCACAAATTTTTATCTTCAGATGACAGGATTATACTTGTAGGTATTTTCTTCTGAGTCCTTTTCTATGCTTCCAAATTTCTCTAGTGGATGCATATTTATAGTGTAAAATGATGTTAACAGAGAGTATATATAAAACAGACTCAAAATAAGACATGCTGGCTGGGTGTATATGTTTTCCTATGGAATTTGGGTATGGCCAACCTATGAGCTGCAGACAACTTATTTTATGAAGCCATAAAAAGCACAAGCAGATGGCTGATATGGAGGGTTTCAGTTAGTGTTCCAAAAAGCAACTTAACCTATTCGACTTTATAAAATTTAAAATGTCATGGAATTGTCAGTATCACCTTCTTGCTAGCACACTGGCAAGTTGATATGCTGGGGTTATAGGATCAACACATTGCTCTGCTAGAACTTTACTGAAAAGTAAATAATCAGAAATTTTTAGAGACAGATCCTAGGCTTAGCCCTCTGTTTTACAGAGAGGACGAGCAGGGCTCGGCGAACCTTGGCTTTAAAGTAACACCTAGTCCTGGAGCTTTGGTCCTTAAGGAACTGAGTTAAGGAACTCAGAATGCTTCAGTCCCTTGAGTTTGATCTTTCCTAAGATGGTGTACTCATTGGGTTTATGGATACTGAAAGCATGCTATACTTAGAAAAAGATTTGCATGTACATTAAACATCTATATAATACATCTATATATAGACTGCCCTCATTAGTTATTTATGATTGGTACATGCTGTGATTGGGACCCACTTCTACTTTGCATTTCAAATACCATTAATCAAGTCTTTCAGGCAGTTTAACAAAGACAAAAAGTAGGAAACATTTTATTGTGATTGAAGACACGCAATTGCTTACAATTCAACATAGCTATTAACTGGGCTAGGAAATTAAATTTCACAGTACTCAAAAAAGAATGTATGCATCTGTCCTGTAATTAAAATGGCAGTTTTAAAGCATCCCCGTGTTCGGGCGGAGAACATCATAATGGCTTCTGTTCTTGTAACCCCGTCCCTTAGAAGCACACGTGTCCTGGGATGTTGCTGCAGGGAAGGGACAGTGTACTCGGTACATTTCCAGAGTTCTACCAGTTTGACCTGCGAATTCAACTAGCACAAAGGAGATGGACAGGAGAAAAACATTCAAATTTATTTAATACGAGTTTTACATGCCATGGAAATCTTCATAAAGAAATGAAGATCTAAAGATGGCATTGGGATTGAACACTTTCATTCTGAATTGGACCTAAAGTGTAAGTTTTGAGATTGCAACTAAACTATGTGAGAAGGCTGAAAGATTAAGATTTATTTTAATAAGATCCGTACAGCATTCTCTTGGTCTTGACTTCCCATCCTCACTGGATACAAATGTTATTTTCCTTCTACTATGTGGGAGGCATCTTTCACAGGAGAATCTTGATTTTTTGCTTTTAAGAAAAAGAAGAAAGGCCAGAGTGATTTTGTATATGCTGTTTTTCAAGGGATGTAACTAAAGAAAAAGTCAGTAAGCCAGAACATCATATTATTCTTCACTCTGTCTGATCCACGGCAAGCACCCAGAGCCGGACAGTCACTGGTGACTGTGCCTCCTACACACCCACCAGCCCCAAGGCCCAGGAGCACCGTGACCCCAAGCAGGACTGCGAAGCTCCACTGTGCCCTCAGTGATGGTGAGACCTGGACACGTCATCCTAGAGGGGCACCACCTCCAGGTGCTTCTTGGGGTTGTGTGATTTTCTCTGTGGCTATTAATCATCAGCGCTGTAAAGACCTATTATGTGTCTGACCTTGTGACAAATATACAAATACACAGCCCCATCTCAGTCTAAAAAGCATGTATCCTAGGTGAGGAGGGAAACCATCTATAAAGTGATTAGAAGACAACTGACGGCTAACCGCACAGGGAGATAAAAGCACACAGGCCCCACCGATATGAAACCAGTTGGCATTTGAGCAGAAATGACAGGCTGGGAGATGAGATGGATTAGGAGGGAGACCTGGGAGAAGCTTCCTGAAAAAGTCCTTACATACAGCTTTGCCATGTTGTGAAGACAGGAGCCACTGGACTACGGCCACCCTGTGTCGCCTCCAGGTGCCTCTGATGGCGGGTGCACAGCCCTTCTAGGGAGGTCAAGTGGCTCTGATGTGTGTGTGGAACAGGCCAGCTCCAGATTTCCAGAGGTCCCACAACACTGGACTGAACCTCGGTCCACAGACCCATCAGCAGGCTGCTGCTTCAAGCATCTCTCAACCAGACCTTGGAGGGATGGAGCAGAGGCAAGGGCTGCGGGAAGCAGCAGGCATGCAGTGGCCGCCTCCGCTTCCCCAGAAGCTGCAGGATGAGGGCTGGCAATTTCTAAGCCTGGTCTTCCTCAGGAGGCAGCGGGAGGAGTTACCCCACTTATGCCAAGCATTCCATTTTTGGAGCACCACAAACAGTGGAACATAATACAATTTTTTCCCTTTAAATTCCTGTTTCTTGAACTTTCTAGGTAATATATATGAATTTCATGCAAAAAAAAAAAAAAAAAAGAAAGAAAAATCGCCACCTTCAGCATAAATGGCCTCAGTGACTCTAGGAGACACCAGGAAGAGCAGCAAAGTGCTTTGAAAAGGGACCTCTCACTTGAAATTTTAAAATTAAACTGATACTAAAATTGATACCAAGAAGAAAGTGCAGTTTGATATGAACTAGCCAGAGACTCCCGGAACTCACTCACCGTAGACTATGACAGTGGCAGTGGTGCTTTTCCTCTTGGCAACAATGTTTTTGGCGACACAGGTATAATTTGCGGTATCTGAGAGACGGGCCTGCTTTATGATTAGGTTGTGGTCAATAGTGATATAGAAATTCCGATCTTCCACAGGATCGATTATGTCCTCATTTTTCAGCCATTCTACCTAAAGACGCACAAGAAACGCAGGTCAAACCTCAGTATGCAGCCTTCACTGGCTACAGTCCTGACGCGTGTGTGGAATCTGTACAACATTATCCCTGCTACGAGCTTCTGCTGAACAGCAGAAGGAACTTTCTGAGGTCATGTGAAGTATCACTCACCTGCCAACACGCCGATTCTGTCTGGACTACATTAGTCTCAAGTGTCAATGAACCAGTTGGGAAATACAGTGTTGAAATTGTTTTCGCTTTGCCCTGCAGGCAGGAATGGGGAATATGCACTGCCAAGTGCAGAACCCAATCAAAAATAATGGGCTAAGCATTTCAAACTGAACTCAAATCTTTTGCTGTGTGATTTGTTTACTCTTGGCAACTTACCTGCTGCTTTTCAGAAAAGGATATAAGGACTATAAAAAAAGCTCAAAAGGCATTTTAGACATCATGTAGCTCTAATAAAATAACATTTGGATGATTTACATGTCACCTCACTGCAACATATGGATTAAATTTCCCTGAGAATGCATAGGATTTAAGATGCAACAAACACATATCTGGAGATGCAGCTAAGCCAAAATATTTGGGGAAAAAAAGGTTTCCTACAAAACCTCAATATAATCCAAATAGTGTGTAAATCATACTCAAATCTCCCTCTATCTCCCTCATCATACAATCTCTCTCTCTCTCTCTCTCTCTCTCTGTCATCTCTGGCTTCAAATCCTTGCCTCATGGTTTGCTTTGGGGAACGGTGACCTAGGACGTGACTGTTCAAAACTAACCAACTATTGTTTTTTCGTGCAAATGATGTCAGTTTAGCAACAATGATATTATCTTTGCTAAATAAAAGGCGGGAAATACAGCTGTGCAAGCTATCCTTCTGGAAGGTAAGCTATTTTTTCCAATCCAGGCGAAGTTTTTCTTTCTTTCTTCCTAATGCACAGTTTTTTTTTTTTTTTCCCTTGCCCATGAAGCAAAACAACACTGATTTTTACCACCCCAAACTTTCCTTTTGCAGTGGAGTGGCTATGGATACAAGTAACCTTTACTAGTAGGGAGTCAATATTGTTGCCATTTTCAAAATCTTACAAGAGCTTCTCTAGCACTGCAAGAGGTCTAGAAATTAATGTCTAAATCTGTGAGTGGGCTTGACTCCACGGAGTTCTAAATTTTGTGTAATGCAGGAACTCTCAAATAATCCTTGTCTAATCCTTCAAAGAGAGGCCAACGTTTAAAGGAAAAACAAAAACCAACCACAATCCTAAGATACAGAGATGGATGGAAAGGTAGATTAGAGCAACTGTCTGTAATGATGTAAATTTCAAAACAGTTCAACTTCTTGATATTTGCACTAATGGCACCGAGAAAGAACAGTGGAGTTTTTGAAGATGCGCTTTGTTTTCAAATACCAACTACGCATTCCCTTGCCCTGCATGTCCTGAAAGTCTGGCATGAAGCATGTAGCGTGACCTTGCTCCGAGTGAACAGGGGAAGGAAGCACGAGGCGTACAGTCAGAAATCGCCTTCAGACTAACTGAAACTTGACATTCACATTCCTCTCATTTAATCTTTTTACCTGGGTTAGCTGTGATACCTCCCTAAAGAAAGCTTTCCACATACAGAAGGCACCACTGAGCTCATGTTGGTTGGTGTTAGACCCTTTCTGGCTTTTTGTTCTCGGCATACTGATCTCTCAAAGATTCATACCTGCTGCTCTTCTTTGAGGCCAACCTTCGGACTCCTGGATTCCCTCCTCTTGGAAGTGCCTCGTAGTTCCCAACATCCCCTCTAACTGCTCTACTAAGCCACTGACCGGGGGGCGCACGAACAACGCCTTCCGTCTGCCTGAACCAGAACCTGGGGTGTAACTCTCCAGAGTTCCCCTGTGAGGTCAGGCTGAAGCTCTGTCCTGCCTTCTCCTTTCTCTCCTGTTTGCGCCACCAGCTTTATGGGCTGTCCTGGGAACGCTTCTTAAAAGACTATTGCATTCAAATCTGGCTCATGATTTGCTTCAAGAGAATCTTACCTACATCGCAGCTGCTCAGAACGATGTTTTCTCTGTAACAGATATTAGTTTGACAACACTGATGTTACCCTGATCACAGCCCACATAAAGAGATCTCAGGGGACATTACAAGCCACTTGCTGATTTGAAGAGTTCATTACATGGAAGAAAGAGTTTGATGTGCACGCTGGACAAAAGCGTGAAACACACACCTGACTGCCGCACGTGTGGTCTTTACATTTGCACACACAGTGTCACGCTCCGCCTGGATGTCTCTCACCAGCGATGGGGCAGCTGCCCTGAGCCTCCAGGGCTCGGCAGTCATGGCAGCACTCTGTGGAGGGTGCTGCCCTGGTCCCCCAAGCGTCGCTTTAATCACAGTACTGCTTTCATCTGTTTCCCACTTTGGGTTGGCTTGTGCGCCTTCGATGGGAGAACAGGATTCTACAGCTAGAAAATGGCTGCGAGTAAAGAGGGGAGGCCCTCAGCTTCTGCCGAGATTCCCTCAGTGTCCTGTGTTCCGGCACCCACACTGGCCGCTGGCCG
>PVJO010006379.1:0-89736 GCA_004026905.1 Hystrix cristata | reverse complement strand
CATTTATATACAAATGACTCTAGTTTATCCTTTTTTATAGCGGTGTAGTACTCCATTGTGTAGAAAAACCACATCTTTTTTAGCCATTCATCAGTTGTTGGGCATTTAGGTTGTTTCCAAGACTTAGCTATTACAAATTGTGCTGCTATGAACATGGTTGTGCATATATCACTGTGATATGATGATTTTAATTCCTCTGCTGGGTATCTTTCCAGAAGAAGTTGAATTTATTTTACAAACATTCAAGCTCTGCCATTCCTCGAGACGTGTAGAATTATTTTTTCTGCCAGCCACTCTTTTTTTTTTTTTTTTTTTTTTTGGTGCTGGGGATCAAACTCAGGGCCTTGTGCTTGCAAGGCAAGCACTCTAACCACTGAGCTAAATCCCCAGCATGCCAGCCATTCTTTTACCTTAGATTTTTCCAAGACAATTCCTAAGGTTTAAAGTCTCAGCTCATGATTTTTCCTGCATCACATTAATGTATTTTTTCATGGAATATTTGAATGTCTAAAATGTATTTGTTTTCTTTTTGTCTTTCTCTTCTTTGGGAAGTCATACTTTACCCTGAATCTCCAGTGATTTGACCAAATAGCTAATACTCACCAACTGTGAGGTGAATGACTAAGTCACAATTATTACTATATGATATCCCATCATTAGGAAGAATAAAATTCTAAAGGCAAATGGATGGTAGAGTGTGTGTAGCTTTTTCAGGACTGGCATTGTATTTGATTCACAAGAGACATCATAGAATTTCAATGTAGTTGGTAATACACGTTGAATTTAACTGAATTAGATAATTTTCATACAATCCTTACAGACAGAGAACTCCTATAGAGTAGCAATTGGCTAACTAATTTCAGTTTGTAGTTTGGAATCAATTTGAAGGGATTTTAAACATAACCTAAGAATTTTGTGATAAACAGGTAATAATAGAGAATAATCAAAGGTCCTTGAGTAGTGGGTATCATGATGAAAGTTGTTTTAAGAATAAAGGAATGTGAGAAGTTGAGTCTAGTATTATGGGGTATGGATAGCCTTAGAGAAAAATACTAAATATGAGAAGACTACTCAAAGATCTATGTACATGAAAAATCAACCACACTATCCAAATTGATACAAAGGAATCAATATATACAGAAGAGCTGACAAGTCTTTTTTAAAAATCTAGTTCACTATGGCAAACACCAAAGACTAAGTCAAAAATGACAGAACTCCAGTTTGGATAATAGGGAGCCAAATAAGCAGGAATGAAGGAACTAAATGAACATGATCTCAAGAGAACAAACTGATATAAGATGGAAATGAATATTTGACAAGTAGAGACACCTAACTGGAAATATGGTTAGTGGTTGGAATGAGAGACCTAGATTAGCTGTATGTTCCACAGAATATTAGAAAATATTGAACAAGATATGAAAGGTAAAGAAAAATTGCTATTGCCAAGTAAGTATAAGATCGAGAAGACTTGAGTCAAATGTTTCCTTACTGCAAAATATTTAGTATTTCATGGGGCTGGGGATTTAGCGCAAGTGGTAGAGCACTTGCCTCCCAAGCAAAGGGCCCTGAGTTAGATCCCTAGCGCATGCGTGTGCACACACACACACACACACACACACACACATAAATTAATATTTCATATGCATAAATACCAAACACAGTAGATTCACATGTACAAATTCCCTAAGCATTTGATCACTCTTTTGTTTATTGCAGAATATCTGCTAGGACTCTGTTGTGGGGAATAATAACAACAGGAAAGGCGTATATGTATATCATAGTGTTGGCTCACTGGGATTTCTATAACAAAATACTACAAACTAGGTGGTATAAGCAAGAGAAATTCATTTTCTCTTCATTCTGGAGGCTGCAAATGCAAGATAAAGGTATCAGCAGGATTGGCTTCTTCTGGGGCTTCCGTCTTTGCCTGTCAGATGCCTGCCTTCTGTCTGACTGGTTTTTTTCCTCCAGGAGAGGATAGTTCTGGTCATTCTGGGTGTGTCCAATTCCTTCCTCTTACAAAAGCACCGGTCAGATTGGACTAGGACTCACCCTGACAGCATCATTTTAATTACTTCTTTAAAAGCCTTATCTCCAAGTGTAGTCACATGCTGAGGTAATGGGGATTAGGACTCAAACACTTGAACTTGTGGGGCAAATGCAGTGTAGCTCATACCCATCATCAATACAATAGACATGTATGCAAATCTAAAAAGAAGGAAAATTAAAGCCGAAAGACACCAGTCTAAAGGCTAACACAGAAAAGATCTACAGTTAACATAAATCAAGAAGACCATGAAAAAAAGGTAGAGAAATCAGAAAAGTGGGACTGCCAGGAAACTAAAGCATCAGCAAAATTATGAGTTTCCAAAACAATGTCAATGTATTAATAGTCTAATGATAGAAGAGAAAGAGGGTAATTTGACAATTCAAAAGTGTTGGTGGCCTTTGGGATACAGGTGAAGTAGATTTGAAGTCCAAGAGGTTAAGAACTGATAATAGATTTAATTGCAAGAAACTAAATTTCATTTTTGAGAAATCTGGGCTGGCATTGGAAAGAAGGAAGGAAATAAAGGAGGAAGGAAGGAAATAAAGGATAGAGTTAAAGTTTGGCTTAAGCCACATGACATTGTTATTTTGTGGGTCAAAAAAAGAGTAAATAATCAGCAGTTACGTATGTTTCAGCCTAAAAAAAGAAATATCTGCTTCTGCTTAAGGAAGATATGATACAGATAAAACAGGGATGAGAAATTTTGGGGAAGAAAGATACTGAAGAAACTAGGAGTAGATAATTGAAAAGTTTGGGGAATAACTAGGAAAATATTGATAAAAAGAAACACTACGAAAGATCTTTTAGAAAGAAAAATTGGGGGGATGGAGACATAGAGTGCATGAGGCTCTGTGTTAAATCACCAGCACCCTCCTCCAGGGAAAGAGAGAGAGAGACTGAGCAAGGGAGAGAGACAGAGACAGAGACAGAGACAGAGACAGAGACAGAGAGAGAGGAAAGAAAAGAAAGAAAAGAAAGAGGAAGTTTTTTCATATTGGAGATAACTTAAAAAAAGATAATGGAGAAATAAGGAACACACTGGCTCAAATTTTAAATTGTCAATAAAAAATTTAAAATAAAATTCTCTGTCTATGCATTTCATCAGTATTTCACAGATTTCTTCAATTTCTTAAAGTATGGTCTCTATCTCTTACTCTATCATTTTATTGTTTTCAGAAATGATATTTAATTCTATGGTATTTTATCTAGGAGAATATGACCTATCATCTAAGAAGATTAAAACATAAATTTTCAATTTTGGGAGTCCTAATATTGTATTACAAATACATCATTCAACACCCCACATACAGCAGAGCCTATGGAATTAACTTTGCTCTACTTGTACATTCTAGCAAGACTACACAGCTTTATACAGTAATAGTGACCCCAACTAGTAAAGAGGAAACAATATGAAAAAGCAGGCTGCTCCTGTTGAGATGGTGAGAAGAAAATGCAAATAACTGGAGCATATGAGTTGTTTATTATTAATCACTAAACATGGAGGAAACTCCCTGACAGTAAATAAATGGCAAGTAGACAAAATATCAAGGGAAATGCTACAGACTTTCACTCTCCAATCCTCCTCAAGAGCAGGGAAAAACTGTCATATCTGTAAAGGTTTTTTTTTTTCCCAATGTATTGTCACAGGAATAAGTATGGTATGTCCTTAGCATAAATTTAATAAGACAATTTTAGAGGGAAACATTTAAATTAAAATACTTCAATATTAATATAGTAAGAAGATTTAATATTTAACCTAGAATGAACAAATATAAAGTAAGTATAATGGAAGTATGTATAAACTTTAAGGATAAAAATTTTGTTCTCTGCCATCAGGCTTTCTTTGCACAATTCAAGAACTGTTGAGTGCAAAAAAAGGTTATTGCTTATCCAAACGTTCAACTTACTATCTGAGAGACTGGCAACTTGTACAAGAAAAGCATGTGTCTTAGCCACTTCCCATCATGAAGACAGAAATACCTGACATCGGCAATGTGAGAGTCTATTATGTTCATAGTTTCAGTGGGTTCAGTCCATGGCATGCTGGCTGCAAGGCAGAAACATCACAGCGGAAGAGCATGCTAGACTAAAACCTGTTCATGTTTTGGTGGCTGGGAAGCAGAGAGAGCAGGGAGTAGCCAGGGACAAGAACACAGCCTCCAGGAGATTGGTCTGGTAACATAACTCAACTAGGCCTCACGTCCTAATAGTACATTCAGTTACTGAACATACCAATGGTCAAGTCCACTGATGAGTACAGTGTCCCTTTTATCCAGTCACCCTACAGACATGTGACACCTGGGGGAAATTTTAGATCTAAACCACAACAGCTTGTCACTTAAAAATGCAGATCATAGGAACAGGTCACCAATTTTAGTTACATAACACAAGACTTCCATAGCCTCGCATAGATAAACATAGGTTTTATGGAATGAGCTTCTAGTGTTTGCAGAATCCCCTATTAGACAAGAAAGAAAATGACACTCATTTATATAGAAGAAAAATGAAAATTACAATCAAAGCTGAAGACACAGCTGTAAAGGAAATGTCTAGTAAATTAACCATGTAGATAATCCATTACAAAATTTGGGTAGTAGAACCAATAATTTAAAATTGAATGAGTGAAAAGAGAAAAAGAACAAAGTTTGCTGTTTCATTTCTCCCTTTACTAAGTGTGTTGTCCTTCAACATTCTCCCATTGCTTTTCTCCTCAGATATGCAAAGAATTATACCCTAAGCGTAGAATTATTTCAATAATCTTCCCCCCAAAAGCATACAAGTGGAACAGTACAAAAACCATCCTGTTCTATAAATGGGTAAATTATAGTCAGGTGATTCAGGATTAAAATAAAAGTCTTCTTTCTCAATGACATCAAATAAATAGATCTTAAGTTTCATACCAATGTTTCAATATGTTGTTTATTATAAATTATATTTTGTATGTATATGCTAAATAATAAGTCACAAGCAGAAATAGGAAATGAAACAATCTTTTCTTATCTATTTATCTGATGAGTGTATTTTGGAAACAGTACAGATTAGAAACTTCTGATCAAATTACAGAAAATATTTTCCAGCAGAGATAAAAATATGGTGATGAAATCTTTCCAGAAGCCTCATTCCATGATGCTTCCAAAACACTGACATATATCATATGCTTCTAACTAACTAGAGTAGCAGGCTCTTCATTGGAGAAACCGAGTGACAGTGATAGTCGGCATCTTTCTGTACAAATATTAGAATTTTTCCTAGAATGCTTCTAGACTTAAGTATCCCTCCGCTCACTATCATCACCACAAGCACAGATGTTTTTCACCATTTTTCACATGATCTTTTCAAAGCCACTGGATTATCAGGAAATTTTTCAAAAGCTAAACGGAGAGATTTAAAAAAAGAAGAAAATTTAGATGAAGCAAAGCTGATGTGGGTAGCATACCAAAATTAAGCATAAATATCATTGTTTATGTTGCCAAGTAATTCAAAGGTGCTGAATCCATGATCGAGACATAGAATGCTATGCACAAAATTAATCAAAGCACAAAAAGAGCACCTGCATATTAAAAATGGTTTCAAAAAATAACTGAACGTCTTAGTCTGTTCAGGCCTCTATAAGAAATGTACCATAAACTAGATAGCTTTTAAGCAAGAGAAAATTATTTCTCCCCGTTTGGGACATGGAGAAGTTCAAGATCAAAATGCCTGCAGACTCATTGTCTGACTAGAGCTTTCTTCCCCATCGATGCTGACTTACAGCTCTGTCCTCACACGGCAGAGAACGCCAGCCAGTGTTCTGGGGTGATTTCCACAAGGGTATTAACCCCACTGGTAAGGATCGCCTCTCAGAGGCCCCACCTTCTAATTTCATCACATTAGGACTTGGGTTCTGGTATGTAGGTTTTGGGAAACACAAACATTCAGGACATAGCAGAGAGTTATGTTACAAAGAGGAGAAAAGTCTGCAGAGTGGAACAAAACAACAGAAAGATGTAACAGCAGGAGAAAGATACAAGAATTACATCAAGACAAAAAAAGGCCATCCCCACCAAACAGAAATTGTAGAAATTAAGCAGAAAAAACTAAGTAAAAATTACAAAAGAAAATGTTGAGAAAAAAGATAAAATTGAAAATCATTTATTTTAGATTGAGTATTCTCATTAGAGCCTTCAAATTCCAAAACTGGGGGAGGAGGGGTTCTTAAACCTAGAATTCTCTATCTGGCTATGGTAGTTTTTAAACACGTCTCAAAATCTGGAGGTCTTCATGCTATCAAAAAGGCCGAGGCCAGCGGAGAGGTCACATGGGTCCCCCAGTCCATAATCTCAGACGAGCACAGTCTAGGGCTAGAGTTGGGTGAAGCAGCTAGAGATGATCCCAGCACATCCGTGTGAGTCTTTCCCAGACATTTAAATCTTCCCAGCTCAAGTCTTAGACATCAGGAGCTGAGCCAGTCATCCCCAGTGTGCCCAGCCCAGATTTCTGACCTACAAAACTGTGTTACACAGCAATAAATAGAATACTAGCTAAGCCATCAACTGCGTGGTGACATTTTCAAACATTCAAAGATTTATAGTATTTACTGCCCAAATACTATTTCTTAGGAAAGTACTATAGGATGAACTTTAACAACACGATGGGTCAGACACCAGAGAAACGCCAGACGCAGAAAGCAAGGAGTCTAGTGCTGGGGCCAGAGGAAGAGAGGCCGGGATTAGAAAGGCAGAGGAGAGCTTCGTGGTAAGTGATCAGAGCATGGAGGACATGGAAGGAAGTTCCTCAGGGAAAAAATATTGAAATCATAGAGTTTGAGCACTTGGAATAGTTCTTATTAGTTAGGTATTTGCCAGATCCATTGAAGGCTTTGGAGGCAAATGTTTATAGCAATATATGAGACTAAGCAGAGTGTATATACAAAGTGACTACTAACCTCAGGAATAATCAAAAATGTCAGGGGGTGGGATTTAGCTCAGTGATTAGAGTGCTTGCCTTGCAAGCACAAGGCCCTGAGTTCAATCCCCGGCACCACAAAAAAAAAAAAAAAAAAAGGTCAGAAAAAATGGAAAATTAAACAAAGGGCAAGTTATCAGCTACCAAGATGTCAGATCAACAGGTAACATAAAAATTGATTTAATAAGTAATTTGTAATGATATGATATACATATGGGTATAAAGGTATAAATTCTCATGGAGCAGTATGAGTAATCAATTGCAGTGTGCTCCACAGAGAGCTGGTCTCCCTCTCGAGCAGAGATTATCAAGATCCAGCCTCTTCCACTTCCCGTATTAGGTAAATTTCTTATTTAATCTTTCTTAGCTTCAGTTTTCCATACACAACAAGTAAGGATAGTAATACTGTATGCTCTGAAATGTCCGAAATAAACAAAATGACAATTATAAGTAACTAGAATACAGCAGGCTTAATATGTGTGATCTCTTTCTTCCTTTTGGGTTTGCAGTTATCTGAATAAATATATAAATATCATCTACCGTTTAAGAACACTCTCCAAAGTTAATTTAAATGTACAATATAATTGTATATGATCCACAAGGCCAAGTCTAACATGTATGCAACTCAGAATTCTGGTATTAGATTCATGCAGGAAGGTATCTAACATATTAAAGCAGACGTTGCATTTCACTGGACATACCACACTGTGTAGAAGTTCAGGAAATCAAGGTTGTTATGTTGTTCTCAGAATCTCCACTGAGTGAGTTGCCCAGATTTCCTAACTTTCTTATGATTCGGATGTTTTCCTCACACAGATGAGAGGAACAGGAAGCCAGTTACCTACTTGGACTGTAGCTGGCCTCTCTTGGTGAAGAATCGCGGCGTGAAGGCCACTGGTTCCTTGGGGTGGAATGTGGCAACACAAACGGAAGTATTTTCTAATTTAACGGGAGGCTTTGTGCCGCTTGTGCTGGTCACGTAGACTTGACTCGGCCCTTCCTTCCCAGAGACTTTCCACATCTTCTTTTGTGAGCATTCATGCTAGCTCAGATGAAAGAATTGCTACGAAAAATGGCTTTTTCTTCTCAAACACAATTTTTAATTTTTTTTTTATTTTAGTGGTACATTTTAGATATACATATTGATAACATTCATCGTAGGGGATTTGCACCTGTAGATGATGTATCTTGTTGCTTCTTTTTTTTTCCCATTCCCCTCCCCTCACCCCCTCCTCCCTCCCTATTTACAAAAGATTTGTTTCCATTTTTTCCTTCCATTTTTTATTTCTATTGTCCCTCTGTAATGTCAGAAAACATAACAGATCGGAAAGCCTGATTTAAAAGATCTGTATTTTGCAAACATCAGAGCAGAAAGGAATACTGGGGATCCTTGAGCAGGTGGATCCCGACTCTGTGCTGCTGGCGTGGAGCGGAAGTCTGGGAGCCAACGCGCTCCGGGAGGTCCGTTCAGCACACGCACGCCGCATCTGGAGAAGCGAGGTTTAAAAGGCAGTATCACCGTGTAAGTGTGGTGCGGATCGTGCAGATAAATATATGCATTTGCTGAACATTCGCCACTCCTCAGTGTCTCTGCTTAGTGACTACCAAGACGCCCTGACTGGAAGGAAACTTGGGCCTCCTGGACTAAAATCACAGATGGAGAGTGAGGAGGGCCGAAGGGCATCACCTGCTCCTGTTATCCAATGCCTTGCCGAGCTCACGGCCTTCTTCATCCTCCATTAGCCTCATCAGCCCTGTTAGGTTAGTGCTCAGCGTTGATCTGTATCTTGGTCAAGACAATTGTTGCTGATTAACTGTAATTACTAGTAATGCCCTCAGCTTCTGCAGCCATTGTTCTGCTGTGAAAGGTCCAATCCGCTGTCATTGACTTGATTATTCTTTAAACCAAGGACAAGTTACTTCCTTTATGTGTGGGCTTTTAAATACTGTCCACTATGTCTAATTACTCCAAGTATCCCTTTTACTTTGTATTACCTTCTCCCTCCCTCTCTTCCTCTCCCCCCCCATCAATTTGGGTGGGAATAAGAGAATAACAAGCTTTATGGAAAATACAACTACAGGTGGTGCTTACATTCTGGAAGCAATAAAAACAAAAATGTAATTAGATACATTACAATATTATTTAAAGATGTTTACAACATTAATATTTTAAAAAACTGAAAATGTGTAAACCTTAAATAAACACAATCTGCTTACATCACCTGTTAATAAATTCTTAGCTTGAATACCATTTCTTTTACTGACATGTGAATCTATAGATATGATTCTTTACTTTTTAATTTTTTAATTGCTTATAAAATAAACGTAATGCATAAACGCCTAGTTGTAGATTCTATTGCATTTTATAAGGAATCCTAAATAATGAGGAGTTAATAGTGTAGAGAAAATGTTGCAGTTCGAATCATTTTTTATTTCACCTTTTGTTCAGCACTAGCGTGGTTCTTTAAAACTTATAACAGAAATCCAGTGTTTAAAAATACTCTCAGCAATGATAGTGTTTGGGAAAACAGCATGGCAACCCCTTTTACGAAAATATAATATTCCTGGCAATTACAGCAGAACCCAATATGAAATAGAGTCATCTTGGGAGACAACCAAGAAGATCTGGCTATAATGTATTAGAAATCCTTAATTTGCAGCATTTTCACATATTAGGTCATTTTTAGGACAAGTAAACTACAGACATGACTATACACGGATTACTATAAGGACAAGACCCTGGTATTTAATGTGGCTATACCACTTAAGTCTTTCTCTGGCATCTCAGTATTTTCTTTATTAAAGATATTAATAAAAGTTCTCTATACCTCAAACAGCCATTGTGAAGATCAAATAATATATGTGATAGTATTTGAAAAATTCTGATAGTTTGTTATGCGACTTACATAACGGAAGTTACATTATTTTCTAGAAAATGTAAGTGTGATTAAAAGGTTTTGGTTTTTAAAGACTTTCAAAAAGTAACCAGTTATTTCCTCCAGACGCAGAATAGGAATTTTTAGGATATCATTTAAGACCTGAAACTAGCAAATCAGTCTAATCTTATTCCCAACACATATGACTGTCTCATTCTGAACGGTTGGTTTGAAAATTGCTCAAAGATAAATCGTCTGAAATTACAAACTTTGTGAAATAAAATGAATTTACAGTCAAAAAATTTAAAATATATCTATATTTTTATTTATATGTAATGTTTTGTACCATGATAGCCATAAAATTTTGGGTCTATGCCTTTAATACTATTGGTTTATAAGTTTTATTATTGTCATTTCAGCCCACCACTTTTATACACTTTATTTTTTTAAAGCACTGTTAGTCTTACAGCAAGACTGAGTGGGAAGCACAGAATCCCCACATGCCCTGACTTCACAGCGCAGAGTTTGCCTGTTCTCAGTCCCTCCCAGCAGCGGTGCATTTGTTACACTGTTCAATCTACATCAATGCATCATTGTATTAGTGTATATCAGAGTTTGGTTTGTGCCATCTATGATGTGCGATCATCAGTGCACCCAACATATAAAGACATGTATCCGCTATTATAGAATCTTATGGAATAGTTTCACTGCCATTTTTTTAAGTATGGATTTCTAACACTCTTTTTTTCATTTTTCTAAGACTGATTCTACCCTCATCCCCAAATTTTCAGCGCATTTCTACATATTTGAACAATAGTTTCAATGCTGATTGTTGAAATTATATTCTCTAGTTTAACCTACTGAAAAAAAATAACCTTAGCATAGAAAATTTTATATGTGAGTTGAATCCTGTCTAGTCTAGACAAGATTATATAGTATTTGACAAAAATGATAGTAAGAGTGAGAAAAAAGCAGTAAATATTTCCATGAATCATTTGCAAAAATCAAGTAAATCTTCCTCAGTGTTTGTAGTCACAATTCAATATGGTAAAATCACAACATGGCAGGGAAAATGAATTGAAATTTTTAAATGCTTACAGCAAAATTATCTTTTAGATTATGAAATTAAAAATTATTTTGGGTTCATAAAACTCATTATAGATAGTCACATTTGCTTTCACATTTGCTTTCAATTTGTTCTTTAAATGTGAGACAAAATTTTGAACTCATACATTTTCAAAAAAAGAATTTCAAAGTTTAAGTTTTAGTTTAAAAAAGACAGAACTTCAAGACACAGTTTTAAAACCCACAAGTCCTCTAACAAAGAGCACACACAACATTTATAAAAATATACTTGTTTAAAAGTATACATAAATTTCAAAAGTATCTCCTAAAGCAAAGCAGGGTAAAATACATACAAAATTGCTACAAATACAGATTTTA
Organism: Hystrix cristata; assembly: GCA_004026905.1. Lineage (NCBI taxonomy): Eukaryota > Metazoa > Chordata > Mammalia > Rodentia > Hystricidae > Hystrix > Hystrix cristata. The sequence continues at coordinate 78,423 of PVJO010006379.1, read as the reverse complement.
TTAATCAGACAATGATGGTGGTGATGATGAAAATTATCACAAACCTTGGTGAAGCTTGTCTCTGTAAATTATTAAATTATACTGACACCGCATTCCTTCTTTGGCCTGTTGCAAACCTACTCATCTAGTAGGTCAAATGATAAGTGACAGGCCAAATGACAGGTGCTCTGAGACTACATCCTGGTTACTCTGAAAGTACCTTGCTAATGAACCTATTTAAGCATTAATGCATTTTATTGTGGTTATGTTTAGCTCACCTAAGTATAGTAATTAACTCACCTAAGATAGAAACATGTCTTAGTAGTAGCTGTAGGTGAGTCTATGAGACATACTACATATTTAATTAATTTCTGATGAGTTGACTAATTTATACAGGCCTACATTATTTTCCTTAAATTACCAGATATTATTTTATACGTAATGCTACTCTCTATTTCCTTTCAACTCTTAATAGAATTCTTACATTTCTAAACTATCATGATATCACCTTTGCTCAGTGATGTGCCTTAATCTTCCACCAAACATGTCATACAACTCATGAGTAAATATCATTTGTGATATTATATGTCACCATATAAAATAAATTATATAAACTGTTATATCTAAGCTTTTACCAGTATGAAAAGTTAAGACAAGCCCAGTAAAAGTTATATAATTTTGCCCTTTGTATTGTCATGCTCTGAAATCTATTTGGTGAAATGGAAATACTTGTAGTTTAAGAGCAAATATCTAATTTGAAGCCTTATTCTACAGCTCAGCAAGTGTGAGCTAAATTGTTCACCCTAAAATATGATAAATATCAGTATGATGAATAGAATAACAATGTAAAGAACATATTTTATTTGTATTATTTAATTTATATGTATGTAAATTACCATGTATAAAAGTATAGAAAAACAGTATGTATAGTACTGTTTGGCTTAGCATAAGAAATAGTTCTGACTTTATCCCACAGATTTCTAGTGCAGCTAGTACACATCCCAGGCTGTTTGATTGGTTAGGGTTAGGATCAGAGTCGGGAGAGTCCACAAGTATCTGTCTACCTGCTGGAGACCCAGAGCTTCCAACAGCCGCTCTGCCAAGAAGCACACAAGAGGAATAAAGGATGCAGCACCGGTAGGAGACCAAAGTTCTAGAAGCTAGCTGGAGAGCAGCCGTTGTGAGTCTGTGTTGGAAGGCTGAAGAAACAGGAATATGCTGTCCACAGGCACCAACAGAAAAGGCACACCCGCTCAAGCAGAACGGAGCTCATTAAATATGCACCAAATTCTTCTTTCTGTTCCTTTTATTTCATCCAGGGTATGAGCCTATTGGATGGTGCCACCAACAATGTCTTCTCTCTGTTTTTTGCCCCACATGCCAGTCATCTCTGGAAGCACCTCCACAGACACACGCAGAAAAGCACTGCACCAATCTGGTAGTGGTTTCTTAATCCAGTTAAATTGATCCACCACAATTAACTCACACATGGTATGTTTAGTATCCAGGCCCACTGCTATGAACCTATCCTCCCTCTACTAGAATAGTGTCAACACTTCCACTTCATTTATTATGGGACATGCCCCCCCATTAGCTTCTGATAACCATCTGAACTACTTGTTAGCAATGTTTTGGGAATTCATGCAACATGTTAAATTCTGTGTTACAGAAGACTGTTTCTGTACTGGGTAATTCTGCCTTAGGCAATTTTATATTTCTGCTCCCTAGACCCAGTCCCCTCAGGAGCAAGTCTCACGCATACTGTCTGGATTAATTCCTGCTGGCACATGTTAGCTACACACTGTAGCTCCCTTGGCGATCGCGCCACTCTTTACTCAACAAGCCCGACAATCCCCAGCTTGTTCCCTGGGTGGCCAGCAATGGCGGTGTCAGATCCTGAAGGGGAAAGTGTTGTGTTTTAAGGCACCAGAGACCTCTTTCCTGGTTTTCAAATAAACAATCTTCTAATGAAGGGGGAATCTTCTAGTGCATTTGAAGGTCCGGCATGCTTAAAGGAATTGTGGATTTTAAGGTTCCCAATTGCACCTAACTAGAATTTGATATTCACAGTCTCCACATCCCATCCCTACCGTATAGGACCTTGATCTTGGCTAAGAATTTTTTGACTAAGAATTCAATCTTTTCTGAAGTGCCATTACTAAACCTGATCCTTCGTTTCTCTGCCCTCAGTTTTAATTGATGGAAGTTCCCTTCAATCCTGACAAAGTCTTCTGGCTCTCACAATTTTTTTCAATTTTTTTATTAGTATATGTTTGCAGTGTTTCAAGATCCATCAAAAAACTGGGAGGACAAGACCACTATCAAGTACACAAGAAAACAGCTTTATTAACCAGCTAAGACTCAGATGGAGTGACCTCCAAAGAACCCGAGCCCCAGTTGAGGCCCTTACATACTCTTTTGTAGCAGAGGATAACGGGCAGCAACACAGAGCATATTTGGCATTATGGGATTGGTTATTTCTGTTTCCAGGCATAACGAGGGCAGGGGGGAGGGGTGTGTGAAGAATCGGGAAGTTACACATTTATGGGAGCATTAGGGTCATCCTGATCCATAACTGTACCAAAATTAGAAATATTTTTTAGCCTTGGCTCATGAAATATGGAAACATTCTTGCATGAGAACATCTCTAGATTACCAGCTTTCATGACCCAGTCTTTTGACCTGCCACGTTCCCTCCTTTGATGCTTGGCATCTTCTCTGAAAGACCCAAATGCATCACCTATGTGATAGTTTTTTGTTTTTGTTTTTAACTGTCATCTATCCAGCTGACTAGTGCTGTCTCTGTGAGAGCTGTTTTGTAAAAATCAAAGCTAGCAGCCCAAGTACAGGTAAGAACACAGGGTGGCAGTGCATAACAAATGGGCTGCACACAGAGATGCAGTCTGTTAGCGTCATCCGTAGTCTGTGTCATCAGGCTTCTGCCACGTGTAGACCAGTCATCTTCCAGGGTGACTAGGGCAGGGCTGTCATCTCACAGTGATGTCTCTGGGGTCAAGTTCAGCTTGTCCTGGATTGTCAGCTTACACAGCACCCATGAGTCAGGGATGCGCTCCCAGTTCTGAGATGCCAGCTTCACTCAGTTGTGGTGAATTCAGGAGACTGTCTTGGCCACTTTACTGTAGTGGGGGTGGATAGGATAACAGTGAATGGGCCCCTCGGGAGGGGTTTCAGGGGTTGGACATTCCATTCTTTTACCCACATAGCATCTCCCGGCTTCTAGTTTAAAGGAGTGAGTGTCTGTGGTCAGGCTTATGGACTCCTTAGCCCACTGCTGTAGAGTGGCTAAGGTTGAACTTAATGCCTGTATCTGTTGCATCAGGGTGAGAATTCCTATCTCCTTCAGTCCTGCGTATGTCCCTAATAAGACGGGGGGGGGCTGCTTTCTAAGTAATCATTAGTCTTTTGGCCTTATATATATATACTTGTATATATGGGGGGGACCCTGGGAGTCCAAGACCAAGTTAAGGTGAGGCCAGTATTAACAAAAATGAACATTGTTTTTTCTCTGCCAAATATCAAGTTCAGTTGAGGCTCCTCAGGTAATTGATGGGGCCGTGGTGAAAGCCTCTCAGGGCTCCTGCTTAGTGTTAGCCGCCAGGATGGGTCATGATCTTGCCTGACCATGTAGCTTCCTGTGGGAGCCCAGAAGACATTTTCTCTTTGGTAATTCCCCTTTTGGGCACATTGGTTTCGTTCTTGTCTTCTGGGGTCTAATCTCCTTGTTCAGAAGATTGGGTGACTCACCAAAGTTGTAGGATCCTGTAGAAAGTGTCCTCTCATGTCCTCAGTCCCTGTTGGCCTCGGAGGGCCAGGACCAAAGTATTGGATGTCCTTTTAGCCCAGCTACCTTTTTAGCTTTGACCTCCAAACCTCAGTTGCTGGACACCCAGGAGATCAGTTATCTCTTTTATATATTAATAATTTGAAATATAGAGTATGACCAGGAAACTGGTATTTTTATCAATCATGCTTGTTTTAGTAGTTGAATCTCTGTAGAATATTAGCAGATAACAGTTATAAAGTTTTATAGAGAAAACCTGAGATCAAGGACAGCATAACATGTTATAACAGTCATGGCAACATTGTTCTACAGGAATTATTATGTTTTATAATTACCTCTGAAACACATTTAGATTTTTATCTTATTATTTAGTCAGTTACTGATATATAGTTATAAGATTTTAAATGACATATAGAAACTTTTACCTAATTTGTTACATTTAACCGCTTTTGTTATCAGAGTGATATTTAAGAATGTACTTTACAAATTGTTAACATTTAGCTGCTAATCATTGTAGTGACATTGTCTAGACTGTATAAGGTTTGGTCACACCATAAGACAGTTATAATGACAATCACATAAGCATAAACCTTAAAAAGTTCTTCATCATGAACAATTGTAGTTTGGAGGTCATTAGTATGACAAGATGTCTTTTTTCAGTCTCGTATCTTAAAAAAGACCTATATACTTGGGAAAACACAAATGTATTTGATATACTATGAGGTTAGTAATAATTAGCATCGTAGCTATAAAGAAATCTTTACATGTATTTGTTTTTTTTCTTTAAGACAAAATTCAGATTCTTTGAACAGATTTATATAGAATACTTGTCAATTCTGTGTTGACATAGATTAAAGAACATATTTAGAATTCTTATAAATTTAGAAAACACTGCAAATGGCTATATATACACTATTACCCAATACAAATGTATCTCATTTATACAATAAAAACATGGTTATTTAATCAAATCCAATAGATGTAAATTTAACCAAGAGAAAACCTTATTTCTATAGACACAGAGAACTTAACTCTTACTTATGACCAGAAAGACTAGGAGGGAGGGTTGAGGTTTTGTCCTTTTATTTTCTAATTTACCTTTGTAGGAAAAAATTAACTTTTAATTTAATGATAGATTGCATATCAAGAAGAGCAGGGGCCACGTGCCTCTCCCTTCCCTTCCCATGCGGTGGGAAGCACTGGGCTCTTCTATTCTCTATCTCCCTATCTTTTTGGTAACCAACCAAAAAAGAAGTTGAAAGAGTTTGCATTGTCCCCTTTTGATATGCAGTCTTTTAGAATGAACAGCCAGGCTCCACCAAACCAACAGGTAAACACACATATTTCTTTCTATAAACTGCATCTTCCAGAGGCTTTTCTTCAGCATACAGCACTTAAGTCTTTCGGTCCTGTCATTATCTCGCTCTTTACCCTTCCAGCAGGGCAAAACTTTTATCACACAAAATCCTCTCCTTTCTAAAATATATCTCCTATGCTTTTAGCCTTCTTTATATATATTTTTTCTATCCTATTTACAATAAAATTTTCACAACAAACATAGCATTTGAAAGTGTCCTTCTCTCCTTTTTTTGTCTCGGGTTGTTACATTTTTAAACTTGGCTGGCTACCAACAGACTTTCAAGCAACTGTGAATTAATACTCTCTTAAACCAGAAGAGAACAGAAAAAAGAGCAAGTTAACCCTGTAATTGTAGTTTGAGATTTTAAAATCCATAAGAAATGTTTAGGTATATTAATTAAACAAAAACACCAACTTAAGTTGGAAGCCAAAAGTAAATTTATCAATTAGCTAAGATTCGTAACCCAATTTTTCCTCCACTCAGGGGAACTCTCCTCTAGGGAGGAGGGATTGAGCCCTCTTTGGCCGCTGGGGAAATGGAAGATTCTGGACATCTTTTGGGCACCCTTTAAATTTTCTCCTGAACGAGGGAAAAGGGCAGTCTTCCTCCCCTCTCGTGGCTGTGGCTGCTGAGCCAGGAACCGGGTCCTCCTCGGCTGGCTTTGGCTCCTGTTGCGGCGGAACCATCAATCCAGGGTGCTGGGGATTACAGGCTGAGGCAGGGACACCAGAGGGTCCCGCGTGCAGGAGGAGACCCAAGGCGAATCTTTTTGTTTCTTATTAAGTCCTTGTGTTTTCATTGGAAAGAGGACAGTTTGTTCTTGTTTTCAACACAGGGAATAACCTATCTCTTCCTGAGACCCACATCTTTGTTTTGTTTTGTTTTGTTTTTTTGTGGTGCCAGGGATCGAACTCAGGCCCTTGTGCTTGCAAGGCAATCACTCTAATCACTGAGCTAAATCCCCAGCCCATCTTTGTTATTAACAAATTTAATCAATAATTGACACACCCAGTCCTTGTCCCATCTGAACTTTGGCCAGAAGATGAAGACGAATGGAGTGAAGATGGGAATTTGTGACCAAATGCAACAATATTTTATCATATTAGCTTTCTTTTTGTTTTTCATTCCTAAGTTGTCACCCTAAGTTTTTAATATCAGTCTGAGGAGCCTATTGGGGGTACTTTGCTCCTTTACCTGTCCTAACTGAGAAGTACATTTATTTCCTATACTGTTTGTCCCAAAAGCCCAAGGCCTAACCTCCACGGCATATGGAGATGTCTCGGCAACAGTCAATGTAAGGAAACTGGTCAAGATTACAGAATCCCCTGTAATAACCCTACACACTTGGCTAATTAGCTCCCCATCGAGTGGGCTTTACACACAGTCACTCTATACATCTCCAACCTGCCACCCTGTACCTAGAGTTCTGGTTTCCACTCCCCCTTGGAGTGTACTCACTCAGCTCGAGAGCTGACCAGGCTCTCCTTCTGCCACCAGGGTGAGCTCGCGCCTTGGACCCAGGTCCTACCTTGCTCTGAAGGGTGCCTTCCCCATCCAGCGCTGGTTCCTTTGTCTCTCCTGGTTCTGCTGTGCACATGGGGTGGTGCCACAGCAGATGCCAAGAGGAAACCTCACTCCTCTGAGCCTAAAGTTGCCTCAGGGAGTGCCTAGGAGTGGGCCTGTTCCAGCAGCTACCAGAGCCAGGCCGCCGTGGGCAAGGAAGGGCCTTAAATGACTGCCTCTGTCCTTTCCCAGTCATAGCACCAGAAAAATGTAGGGTGGTCAAAGAACCCAGAGATTGAGACCACAGAGTACCCAAGAAAACAGCTTTATTAGCCAGCCAAGACTCAGCCAGAGTGACCTCCAGAGACCCGAGCCCCATTTGAGAGCCTTACATACTCCTTTTGTAGCAAAGGACAACAGGTAGCAACACAGAGCATATTTGGCATTACAGGATTGGTTTCTTCTGTTTCCAGGCAGAACAAGGGTGCTGGAAAGATGTGCAAAGAATTGGGAAGTTACAGATTTAGAGGAGCGCTGGGGTCATCTTGACTCATAACTGTATAATCTTGAAAGCATTCTGTGATCTTGGCTCAGGAGAAATGTAAACATTCTCATATGAAAACATTTCTAGATTACTTTGTTTCATGGCCCAGTTTTTGACCAGCCACAGCAGTACATGATGATTACATTCCTTGTCCGGAGTGGCTACATGTACATAGTACATGTAATTCCTTTTTTAATTCCTCTGCCTGCCTCACTTCCTCTCTCCCTCCATCTCTTGATTGCATTCCTATCTGAGAAACATCTGTCTCCCTACTTCCTATTATCTATCTTTTATTTGCTCTGTATAATTTGAGTTTCTCATTTAAGAGAAATTGTTGATAAATTGGTAAAAAAAACTTTCAGTATTTTTCTCAGGGCTCTGCAACAGCCACTCACTATTCCATATTAGTAATACTAGCAACTAGTTTTCTCACATCCCTCCAGCACCATATAACCACTAGTGCACTGTGCTCCTCGGTGCCCCATGGCCACTTTAATGATTTCACTCTTACACGATATCATGGTCTCGTCATCGTCTACCTACCCTCAGTATTGAAGTTCTTAATGCCAACCACCCAATAAGTAATCTACCTCAAAAATTCCACTATGGGGGACTCTCTTACTTACTTATCAGCACATGTTTGTAGTACATAATGATTACATTTATTGTGGGGAGTCAGTACATGTAGGTCACACATCTTAATTGTTCTTTTTTTCTTTTTTATCCCCATCCCATCCCCTCTTTCCTGCTCCCTCCAACTCTTGGTCCCTTTCCCATTTACAAAATCTCTATTTTCTTTTTTTTTGGGGGGGGTGCTGGGGATTGAACTTGGGGCTCTGTACTTGCTAGGCAAACACTCTAACCACTGAGCCAGATCCCCAGCCCCTGCAAAATCTCTATTTTCATCATTTTTCCCTTCAATTCTCTTTTTTTGTATCCCCTTTCCCTCTCTTTCCTCTGCTGCCCCTTGATGTCTTGTTCCCCTATCCATTTAAAAAAAGTCTCTTTACTTCATATTTATTTATCTTCCATTTTGCCCTATGTATACATATTTGTGTTTCTTAAGAAACATCCTTTTTTTTTTAAAATTTTCTTACAGACAGATTTTGAGGTAGAGAAATTGCATGCAGAGGTTGCTTGTTGAGTCTTCTTCTGGACACATTTGAAAGAAAAATGAGAAAAACAACACTGATCAAAGGAAGAAACTGATTTTTATATAGTTATATCTGAAATTCCAGCCAATTCTGCAACTCTGGAACTGGGAGGAACCTTCAGTGTTAGTTCAAATCAAAGCACATGTTTCAGGCTTTTCTATTCGCCCATCACCCCATGACTTGCCACCAGCTGAGTCTTGGGATCAGGACACGACCTTGAGAGAGGTGGTCCCCAGTGAGCTCCAGAAGTTGTGGTTGTCAGCAACAGACATTTCCACCTGCCAAGGGGATCCGGGAACATCAGAGATAAAGTACTCAGGAGAGCTGACACAAAATAAGTGGGCATGAGGAAACCAGAAATGCTCACAATTTGTCAGGAAAGTTGGAAATAAAAAGTGATATGGAAATTAGAATTAAATTATTTATTTAAATGCCAGTATTTGTTTATTGTAATGTAGAACATAATTATGTCAAACATAATTCATATTTAATACAGTACAGTATCGGTATGTGTTACACAAAAATGTACCAAGTAGGGAATTTACAATATGTAAAATAATGTTGATAATTGGTTTTTGAAATAGTTTAAACAGAAATATATGAGACAGTTACATAAGGATTGAAAATTTTTAAGGCGGTAAGAGCACCGATATTTTCCCGTCTGAAGAAACGGTGGTTAGGTTTCTGCTGCCTGAACAAATTTCAGGGCTGGATTTTGTTTAGGTGTCTATATTCTCCAGGAAGAAAACCTCTATGAGTTGTTAATATCTTTGTGCTAATAAAACGAGAGTTCATTATCAATAATGGGAGTTCTGAATATGGGATAAAGAGCTAAAATAAGAAAAATTCACTTATAAAGCACTAACTCTTTCAAGGAAGGGTAACTTCAACTTTCAGTTAATTTTAAAACATTATTGGAATCCTGCTATACACAAGCTCTATGGTGTGTTTCAAGTATACAAGAACAAATAAGGCATGAGCTCTGTTTTCAGTATATTGTTCTTTTGTAGGAGGACACACAAAGAAAACAAATCACTGCAGCTTAATTTGTGAGAATAGTAGAAACTATCAGCAATTTGTGGTGCAAATAAGGAAATGGTCAACACTGGCTGCTCCCTCAGATGGAGACTTGAAGTATGAAGAGTTTGCAGTAGGAGTGCGTGGGGAAGAAATGAGGATTATGGGCATAAGGAAAACAAGATTCCAATAAAGGAGAGACCCATGAAAAGTACTAGAAGAGAAATGGTGAAAGGGTGAATCTTGAAGGATAATTCTGGAACAGACTAGACAGATGAAGTGGATCATCGTGGAATGAACTAGGTCTTGTTAGGCGCTCCTTCTCTGTAGTCTCAAGTGTCTTAAGACTCTATAAAGTAATTGTTACATTCTTTTGAAACTTTCATGCATTATAATAAGAGATTTTCAATGTCAAGGATGGTATCTTGATCACCACTGTACTCTCAAAATTTCCCAAATCTAACACTACTGTATTTGATACATATTTAGATAAATGCCTTGAATTTCATATAAATAAAATATGATAAAAATAAATATAATGATAATAATAATTATAACAGCAGTTAATATTTTTGTAGTATTCCATACCATGCAAAAGCATTATTTTACTTAATTTTTATAACTCTATTTCTTAGATTCTATTTTTATTCAGATTTTACAACAGAGGAAATAAAGGCACAAAGAAATGTAATAACATACATCTAGGATCAGAGAGCTAGGAAATGGTTGTCCTATCACTCAAAACAGCAGATATAGTAGGAATGTGGAAAGTTAGGAGAGAGGATACAAGGTGTAGAAGCAGGGCTTGGAAAAGTAGGTGCCCTACACTGAGGAGAAACATTGTTTTACAGTTCGACCTGGGTGCTCAAACCAGTCGCCATCTTGTGGTGTCTGAAGATTGGCAGCCTCCTAGCTGGAATGTAGAGTCCTTAGTGGCCAGATCAGCTGATATCTTTCAACTTCTTTTTACTATCTTCTACCAGAAATAGGAAAAAGAAAGGGAAAATAAAAAAGTGGAAAAAAAAATAGAAGAAAAAGAAAGAAGCATTTGCTATCAGACTGCTTCTGTGGGGAGAGGCTAGAGAATCTCCTCACACATAACGTCCCTCCAACCATTTCATTATCTTTATTTTGAGGATCTTACTCTTGAGACTGTCTATATTACATTCCCTTAAAAGTCTAAGTGACACCTGAACCTTTTTCCTGCACTTCTCTGGGTGGTTCCCTCACTTAAAAAAAACAAAACTTGCATTTCTTCCTGTTGATGTGTTTGCTGCCTCATTTCCTTCCCAAAGATTTTATTTATGCATGAAGACACATTGCTGTGAATCCACGGGACCTACCCAGTATCTTCAAGGAAACAGATACGTGCACCGCCTCACAGCCTAGAATTTATTCCAATTTCTCTCTTTTAAACATCCTACCCTAAGGAGGGGCGGCTGGAGAGTGAGACTGGGTTATGGCCAGGTTGAAATGATGATCTGCTTATTCATTAGTCTCCTCCTGATAAAAGCCAGAGTTCGTGAGCAGAGCATGATTCACGTTACTAATGATTCCTTAAATTCACCAGTTTCCTTCCGTTCTGACCTTCTCTTTGGAAACCCATGTAGGGCCCACAAATCCTCCCTCCCTCCGTGTCAGCCCAACGAGAACAGGGATAAAGCAGCCTTTATCTGGCAAGCACAGGACTTCTCCCACATTTGCCTGGCAATGAGCCAACACAAACCCAAGCCTCAGAGTTGTTGAGACTACATTAAACGATCTTTGTGGAACCGCACGGGAAGCTCTGGGATTTCCTTTGTCTTCCCCTTTGTGTCATAGAACCAAAGCGGCAATGTCCACTTATTCAGGAGAGGTGTCAGGTGATGCTTCCAGTACCCATTACTCGATGCCCCGGAAAGCTCCAAAATAGAGGTGGAAGACCAGAGCGCTAATCAACAAAACTCAAGGTCGCCTCAAGTCTCATCCTTCAAGCTGCAGTTTAAGTGTCAATCAATTACTTAGGGAAGTGTGCCAGACCTTCCAGGCCACAAACTCTCACGTAATACTCTGGCCTTTGCCTCCATATTAGTCATTAAATTTTAATTAGTATTTTACAGTTATGTTAATTATTTTGTACAAGTCCTGACCTAATAAAGTCAACCCTGATACTTAACGTGGCAGACTGCACTCTCACACCCATATTCCCAAAGCGTCTTATTCTTATTGCCACATACCATACTGTACCATTCACTTATTAATCAATCACATTTATCGCTTATTGGTTGTTTTTCTCAATTAGAAAGTACATTGTACAAGGTCAGGAACCTTTTATGTTCTGTCCACTGGTATATTCTAAGTTCCTAGAGGAGCGTAGAGAACATGCTTGATAAATACATATCAAGAAATAAATAGGAAAGAGCAGAGATTGGCCTGCTGCACCGCATACCCTCAATGCCAGGTGGACTATCTGCCCAGAATTTCATACTCGGTGCCTCTTAATTGGAACAATAATGAGGACAGGAAAGGAGAGGAAATGAATACATACGAGATGGAAATTTCTTAAAAACTTTAACTATGATTAAATGTTCCAAGCAAGTACCCTGTCATAAAATAGTTTATTTTATTGAGTTTATTATGTAAGTTCAAAATAATTCATTACACATACAAGATCCAAAACTTCCATGGGCTGAATCTAATCCCTATTGTTCTTCATTTTGCTTATACCCAGGTGTAGACTCTCAGTGGCAACCTTTTGTTTTGACACAGAAACATAGAGAACCGGGAAAAATAAAAACATAAATGAGTCACAGCATAAGAACAGTTTCGTACAGTTTATAATGTCATTGTTTTACTTCATCATTTCATTTGCATGACAATTTCTTAAAATGCTTGTCACATAAATCAGAATGTGATATCAATGTTTATTTCAGTATGAACATATATTTTAGGGTCAGCTTCTATTTTATGGACAATTAATTCTATATAGTAAGGTTAAATTATCTCACTATTAAAATATAAGCAGGGTGTCGTCTACAGGACTGTGATCCCAGCACTCTGGGAGACTGAGGCGGGAGAACCACAAATGTGAGCCTCGCTTGGGCGATTTAGCAACACAGCAAGACAGTGTCACAAGAAAAAACAAAAAGACTAGGAACATGGCACAGCGCAAAGCCTGTGAGTTCGATCTTCAGTACCAAAAAACAAACAAACCAAAGCACAAATAAGTTAATAATGTTTTTCAAGTTATAAAAAATAATTTCCCGTCAAAAAATTCCCCAAATATATGTTTTCTGTAGTATTGTAATATTGGAAGATCGTGCCCAATATGAAATATTTACGTTAGTTGAGCTCCTTCTATTTCTCTTTTGGTCTCGTTAAATTTCAAAGTCAAAGAAGTATCCTTTGTATTCCTAGAGAAATGAGAAACATGCATTAGAATGACTGTTTTGGCAACTATTCGTTATTGAAGAAAGCTTCTGCGCTGGACACCGCCTAACCGTGGGGCATCCTCTGAGGCCTCTAGTGTTACAGGGTCCATCCTTTGGGAGAGGCTCCCCGCTCATCAGTACTCCGGGTCCGTCTTGTCTCTAATAAGAATGATGGCGCCAAAAAGCTTATCTGAAAAAAAAAAAAAAAAAGTAGGGTAAATAGGATGGGAAAAACCAGCTCCATAGAGCAAACTTGGGCCGAACAAAGAAAAAGAGGATGAAAAGCAAAAATAAAAGTATGTACTGCATTTGAGAAACGCAGCACGGGCTGCCGCGCAGACTTAAGCAGACTCAAGCTGTCCCCGACGGCCACTGTTCTTTTACACCGTCTGTGTCTTCTTGCGAGCTCGTCAGAAGTCCTCCAGGGTCCTCACATTGCCCTGGAATCTTGTCGGTAACCAGTCTGAGCTATTTCCACAGCCGGCTTCGCCTCGCCCTCTCTCCTGCAACACTAAGACCTCGTGTTTGACCACGCTGCCCAGTGGTTGTGAATTCGAGGTGATGCCATCTTGGACATTTCTGAGATCAACAGCATGGTGCCATATAACCAGTTCTCTTACAACTCTGCTTTACTGATCAAAGAGTAGAATTCAGAACTCAGATTCTGTAACTACTCAAGGATTTAAAAACGTTTCCTTAATCATTGTGATACATACTCAATGCATAAAAATATGAAGTGTTTCAAGCATTCGACTACTCACAATCTTGCATTTCAAACTATCTTAGACAATAGTAATGACTATATTACAATTATGTCCCCGAGTTTTGCTTACTAGTATAACATTAAAATAAGGTACGTTTGTCTGATTCTATTTTGACTATAGACAAGCAAGAAAAGGGAACAAATGAAATGGAAGATGCCCTTATCCTTGCTGTCCAGAGCTGTACTAACAATATTCTCCTGAGCGCATTTCCACGGCCAGCCTATAAGGTCTGCATTTGTAGGTTGCCACTAAACCAAGATTTATGATCCACAGACTAGGCTCCATGTAAAACTGCTCTGTAGCTACCACTTACGGGTAAATGAAGACTCAATACAGTTCCACAGATGATTTAAGGCAAAGTAATACTGTAATTTAAATACTCAGCTCATTTTAAGACAAAAATTTAAGACCCGAATGGGGACAATCACATCTTCTTTTAACCAGGTCATTCTTAGAGTTGTGCCATTTAAAATTTTATTTGGTAAAGTTATAACGAGTTTGAGGAAAACACTGCCATTTCTTCTAAGTGAAGGCTACTGGATTTCTCAAGAGGAGTGAGAAAAAAGCTGATACTTGCCAAAGGCAATTTCTAACTTCCACCTGTAATATAAAATCTTCCAAACAAGCACATTAAACCTACAAGTCTATATCATTAGCAAAAGCATATGATCTCTCAAAAACCCCTGATCCCTGATTATCAGAATATAACCAATGTTTATTACTGCCTATTTCACTCAAATAGTGGTTGCTTAATGAACTGCTTTTTGTTACTATCACCCTAGTATATGGGATAACACTTATGTAGAGCTATCTGCTATGCAGTTTCTTAATGCCACAATCATTAATGATTTAATATATTTGGAATAATTTTCTAGTTGATTAGGAAATACTAGCAGTCTCCCATGTCAAAAATCTAACCTTATTTTAAAAGGCTTTTGTTTTCTTCATAACCTCCTGGCTTCATTGATGGGTTTTGTTGTTGGACACAACTGACTCTATTTTGATTCTGCAATTTTCATATCATACACTAATAATTTAAAGGAAAAATAGAGATTTTTTAATAAAATTTAAACTAATTCAAAGCAAACTTATTAGCAGCAGATGATTCTATGCCTATGGCTCTTTGATGATTATAACTGGAAGTGCTTGGGGGAAAAATCTAGATTATGAGTCTTCATTTTCTCCTTTTTGAAAATGTCATGGCCTTAGATGTGTCTATTTCTTAGGGGATGTTTAATTTAATAGTATTTCTCAAATTTTAAAAGTTATATTCTAAAATATTTTATACCCTGAATAAATCAAAGCTTATAAACAGACATATGGAGGAGACATGGGCTCCCTCCTCCTTGCTCTTTCAGTAAGGGCTCTGTCCTTTCAAACAGTCCAAATTTGGTTTAAATGAAGAAAATGTGTCCCTCTTCCCCTGATCTCCTGCCAGGTTAACTGTGTGTCCGCTTTGACCCCAACTCTAAATAAGAACTCTACGTAATGCCCTGATAGTTTTAATGTGCATGGAGATAGTTTTTCACAGTTGCAAAATATAACATGTTTATAAGTACTAAATGCAGCTTCTGTCGATATACTTAAAATGAGTATTCAAATTAAATTTATTACTTGTTCTTATAAATGGCCATTTGGGATAATTTAGGATGAGGAAGAATAGACATACAGACACCAATATTCTTTTTCACTCACTGGTTTTTTGCTGACAGAACATATAACACAAGCAAAATGAGTCAGAATAATAAGGGTTGGTTTTCAAAACATCTATTTCTTTTAATTAATTAATTGTGCTCAAAAATAACTTCTTTAATTTTATGGAAATGTAACTGACAAAAACTGTATATACTTAGGGTGTGCAGAATGAAGTTTTGAGGCGTGTATAGGTTGAAATGATCGCCACGGTCACGTTCTTAACACATCCATTACCTCCCATAATTACTTTAGTTACCTTCTGCGATAACAACACTTAAGATCTAATGTCTTAACAAATTTCAAATACACATCACAGTACTCAGTAATAACATTTTCAGATTGAAGTACCCATTAGTCTCCCGCCTCTATTTTTCACGTGTAGACACAAATCCCAATCTATCACAATCCTGAAATGTTACCATCAAAATTATAATTTACAGCATGAAACCAGAAATTATTCGAGCAAAATAGAGTTGAAATAGACTTTGCACTTGTAAACAAAAATGAACAATATTCCTTTCCATCAAATTTTTAAAACTTAATCTAATGTAAAATTCAGTCTAATTCACAAAACCTTTAATTTTATGTGGCGTTTTCCAGGTCTTAGCCATATTTAGCTTTTGAAATCTCTGTGTCGAGTAACTTTGTGGCCCGCTGCTTCTTCTAGCTACATTGCTCTTATGTGGTTACAGTATAGACGAGCCACGTGAATTTTAAAAATGTATCTACTGACACCAATACCCAACTTCCAAATGGAGTTTGTTTCTAAATCTCCAGTTTCTGTATATCTTCTCTGTGTTGGCTAACATTTATAAAGATGACATGGCCTTATCAGTTGCTACCATTGGTAGCAAATAAACAGAAAAACAAGAACTATCAGCAGATTCTTCGTGCTCATCACCGCTGCCTTCAAACATGGGTTATTGTGAGCACTCCGAGCACACAGTGTTCTCAGGAGGGGATGGCCGACAGGGCACTTCATTGTACATTTTTGTCTTCAGCTTTTTAAATTAGTATTTTATTCCAGGGACAAAGGCAATGTTTTTATATTGAGCCATCTGTGACTGACTGTCTAATCACTGCCTGTAGTCACTGTGGCATTAATGCTACAACCTCGCACAAGACCTGCCAAGCAAGCCTACGTCTTCGCGGTCACTGAGAAATCACTACACATAGAAATAAAGTGAGTCACATTCCCAGATTATTCCAAAGTCGTCATTTTGCAATATTGGCTTGTAGAGGACCATGCTGATGGATGACCGAACGTCACCTGAAATATGTGCCATCTGAAACTCTAAAGACATCAGGATCAAACTAACTTCATTCTCCCTTAGGCCACACCTATAATTTCTAGCCTCATACCGTTTTATTTTAACCCTTTATCCAGGAGCTCCTCCTCTTTATTTTCTTACCTCTTTTACCAGGAGTCAGTCAGCACCCTATTACCCAGGACAGAGGAGACTGTTCATTAAATAAGGAATTACTGCCATCTTGTGGCCATTGTAACTGAAGGCAAATACTCCTGGCAACACTAGACAAGAAAAGGAGAGAAAAACTAGGTAGTTATGTGCTCCATCTTTTATCTATTTTAACTCTACTACATATCATTTAAAGAGCACCTAATGCACATTATTTTAGTTAAAATACACATATCAATATCATAATACCCAGGAAGAGGCTTTCAGTTGCACACTTCATCAAAATGCAGCAATAAGTGTAAAATGTAGAGTTTTAATCTAAAATAGAAACTTGAGTCTGCATAAGACTGACAATTCTGCAGACAACGAAGAAGAGGAATTAAAAATTTATACTACCCATTCCTCATCCCAGCAATTCATCTTCATTGTTTTTAATGTTATGAATTTGTAAAGGATCATAATTCAGTAGGTTCAAATATTTCTAACTCTGAGGTGACACGTTTGCCACACATCTCAATAGCCCATGTCAGCACCGGAAATTGGCCAAGACCTGCTAATAACCAGAAACAGATTTGAAGCGAATGCTTCTTTCAGATCTGTATGGCACATGTTGTCTTCAATATTATTTCCCTTGACATGTGACAAATTTGCAAATTCTGCATTTTTAAGATGCACATGGTACAGCATGTAAAACAGCAGTAGTGAGCTATAAAGAACATGTCTAAGAACTCTTTGTTCTGATACTTTAAAGCAAAAAATATAACTATTTCTCTGTCAAGAGATGTGAATTGTTATGCAAATCAAAAATAAGGTTTTTGAGCAGAAGTTTCAAGGTTTCTTTATCTGCAAGTATTTGGCTGAAGAAAACGACTTGCTAAAATCTACATTTTAAATAACTGTAAGTTCAAAACAGTTTGCTCCCCATAATATCTGCAAGGTCTAGGGCAAAGCCTCAAATGTTAAGTAGAAAATACTCCACCTGGTGGTAGAAGAAAAAGGGTATCTTCTTTCTGCAAAAGACCCTCCAGGGGCAGGAAAAAAAAAGATGGAATGAATCAACAGAGACACAAGTCTAGTTAGAAGCTGGATAAGATACTCCATCGCAGTTGGTGAGCATCTTAAAAGCAAAATCCAGACAGAATCTGTCTCTCTATAAATCTTTCCACCCCTTTCCATTACTAGTTAGGTTTTGTTGGCTCTAAGCCATCTGATTTTACTATGATTTATTAACTGCTATGCATTATATATGAGATTCAGGTTTGCTGAAGAGTTACCCTTATGGTCATTGTTGCATACAAATCAGCTACTGTTAGAGAGGTTTATTCCATCATTTTATGCAGCTAGCACTTCTGTTAGGCAGTCATATAATGTGTAACTGGAAAAGAAAACCCCTCCTGTTATCTTCTCCCATATATGTTATTCACACATGCAGTGCGAGTTGAGAACAATAGTCCTTTGTTCTGGTCTGTTTATAAAAAGGAGCAAAAAGCATGCAGAACAATGGGTGAGAAGAAATAAAAACCTGTTGTTTAAATCAGGGATTGAGATTTTCCAAACCATAGCTACAGCATTGAGCCATTTTCTCTGGTAAGACCACCTGAAACGTGAGAAAGAGCCATAATGTGAACAAACCAATTTACTCTTGGTAGGAAATTGGAAAACCTGGACAGAGATCTAAGCAGAGCTGTCTCTGAAATAAGCTACCACAAAGCAGCACTTCCACACTCTTTTTACATTGAGACATTTGATTAAGTGATTCAACTCGAATTTCTAGTCCAGCTTTCCGCCAGTGGCTGGAAGGCTTACCCTGAGCACCCTGCTTGTGTGTTTGCCCTGAGCACAAACAATCAAGACAAACGCCGCCGCATTACCTAAATGGCCTTGATTTACCTGCAACGAAACAGAAAGGATATTGTCTTACCAGCCAGCAGAAAGCGAAAAGGGATGTCTGATGATAGTTTTTAAAGCAGGAGGTAAACTGTCCTTCCTAGCTGAAATGTTAGCATCCTAACTTAACCCCAAGCATCCCACTTTCAGTGTGGCCATGTTATTACGTGTTTCCGAAGAAAGGAGTTATTGTCAAATAGCAGCATCACGCCCAGGAAAAGTGAATCAAACACTCTGCGCTCTCAGCTTTGACGAACCTCTTCTGATACTAGAATAATATCTACTGAGATATAGCTAAACTGATTCTAGAATCTCAAGTATGTAGCTACAAGTAAATCTCCGCAGTTTTGAAAATTTTTCGTTTAAGTCACCCGTGGATGCATTTCCTAAATTTTAAGTACCAAAATTTCCTCTTCAATAATTGAGTAATAGTCATCATAAGATACATTCAATTGGAGTCGTGCTTAAGAAAAGCTTAGAGGAAATTTTTCAATTTAGCTGCATACTGAAAGCATTTTGGGATGCCCACTGTGTGCCCACTGATAATTTTAAGAGTAACACAGAAGAACTGTTTACCAGTTGAGATTAGAGATTCTTAATCTCTTTAAGCCTCTGATTTTTACAGAAATTTTCAACATGTAATGAGTTTTGTGCCATAAAACGTCCAAGGAGGAGAGACATTAAAGGGGACATGGGACTCAGAAAAGGACAGGCCAGATGAACCAAGCGAACAAGCTGTTTTCATGCCTGGGTCCTGCTGAAAGTATCCATTACAGGTTGTACCAACAGGACACACCCACCTTTGACAACATCATCCCTACACTGAAACTCTCAAAACTTTCCCACTTTCTAGGATCAATGGCTTGAGAAAGTCCATAAATGCAGTTTCACATTTTGTATCACAGCTTCCACCTACTTTCCTTTAAGGGGGAATAGTGCTTTCTTTCCCAAAAGTGTGTCATTCAGAAATATGGAAAATTTGTCTCCTGGAAAGAAGCTGTGAAATGATATATGAGATTTTTAAAAATCCTAAAGGAAGGCAAGACTAAACTAAAAGTAAATCATTGTCCATTTCTTTATTAGTACATGTTTGCAGTCCGTAATGATTACATTCGTCGTGTGGAGTTGGCACACGCATGTACACAACGCACCTTTATACTTTTTACTTCCTTCCCCCTCCGCTCGCTCCCTGCACCCACCTTCTCTTGCTTCCTTTCCCTTTTGCAAAAGATCTGTCTCCCTTGTTTCCTATTATCTATCTTTTATTTTGCTCTTTACTTAGTTTCTATTTCAGGTTTCTCAACTTTTAAAAGATCTTCAAACTAAGTAATTGAAAAATCTTTGAAACCATTCCCAAACAATTGCCTCTGTGTGGTCCAGGTCCATTATAGTACTGTATCTGTTTAAAAATCAGTATATGATCCCTGTTTTCCGGGTGACTAACATGAATTAAAATGAACAGCAATATCTAAGTGAAGAGAATGTGTACACAACATTTATTCCATTTTCTTTTTCCCACTGACACTGTTTATACTGATAAGCATCGCTTGGCCTTGGCAATCTGGACCCTCAGGTCTTTGAACAAACCCTAATTAAGTTAAGTGGTACTTTTTCTGAGGACATCTGCTACCAAAAGTTTCAAATATCCAAAACAAAACATAATATTTCAGTTCCCAGAAACATTATAATTAATATAGAAGTATTTTTTTCCAAAAGAGTAAGTCACACGCTGTTGCTCCCAGTCCCCTAAAACTGCAAAACCTCCAAACTTTTGCAAGCTTTTCCTTGTATTTCTTTAGACACTCTCTACAGTTTGACAGGTTTAATAATTAAAATGATCGTAAACAATCAGGCAGCAAAGCATTATTATGCAGTAGAGGATGGAAGGAAATCTAAGATGTTTTCTCTCTTTGGTGAGGAAATAGCTTAGTTGAACTTTACCTCACCTTCTATTAGCATATGACCCACTTCCTTCAAGATGGCGTCGACAAGGCCAAGGGAAAATGCCAGTTTTCCAGCCGGTTCATTTGGTGTAGACAGCCGGAAGGGCAGTGCAGACCACAGAATCATAAAAGAAATCATGGAGTTGAAGATGGGACAGCTGAGCTGGAGGTTCTTTCTGTCAGTGAATAAGCAACCTGCTTTCTTTCATCCTCAGAGTCCTTATCTGTAAAACTTGCGTAAGATACACTCTGACTTTTGCAGGACTCGTGCCTGTAAGGTGATGTGTATGCACATTTTTAATAAGAATAGAATGATATAAAATGATGTGTAAATGACTGTTTTTACTACATCAGTTTTCATTATAATTTAGCTTGATACATTTCCAAAAGAATTTTTTGATGAGTTTCCCTAAGAAAATTAATCAATATGAGCACTTCTTAATATTTATAGATACAAAAAGAAGTTTCCTTGATTTATTTTTATATTTATGGTGCTGAGAAAAAAGATAAGAAAATGGTTCTTTAGACTCATGCTATTAAAATAACTGAGTGAATGCAATTTTTCAGTCACTGATAATAAAATTTTCAAGAGAACAAAGGAGCGTGAATATGGGTAGATGCAAATTTTTGATTGTGTTAAAGTTCAAATGCGCCTCTCAGCAACCCTGAATTTATGCCAAAGCTGACTTGGTGTATTTATTTGGTTAAGCCCTATTCAATTTGGTCTGAGATGATACAGTGCTCGATTTTATAGAGGAGAATAGGTTACTTACATTGAGGGAGGGGAGATGGGACAGTCCAAGTCTTTTAGAAATTGTGATAGAATTTGACTTTTCTCATTTTATACAAATGACTGGCTTCAGTTACACAGATCTTGCCCTCCTCCTTTGTCCCACCAGTACAAATAGCTGTCTCCTGCCTCCCACAGTGTAGCATAATTCAATGTAAGCATTTCATATATGCTACGCTACATTACAATGCAACTCACCATATCCAAAACAATGGTTAGGCCACACGTTCATCACATTGTGCGTTATTTACAATTGTTCGCGAATAAAAAAAAATACAGAGAGAAGTCAAAGCAGGAGGTAGAGATCGTTTTAATGTGGTGATATTTGCATGCGATACGATGGTGCTTCGGACCATATTGACATGGGTGAGGATTCTATGTAGCAACTGTTCAATACGGTCCGCTGGACTTCTCTGATAGACCACTTAACTATCTCAGCTTTCCCAGTGATCATCTCATTTATCTAGGATTATCGCACTGAATTTACTGTTTGGTTTTCTTCCAGAACTGAAATGTCAAGTCCAGTGTCATGTATGCAGGAGCTTTGTGCTGTGAGAGCTTCGCAGATCCCCCAAAAGCTGCTAGCAGTTGATCTTTGGATAGAGCTAGAAATAAATAAATCCTCTTTAGCAGATCAATATTCATCCCATTTAATGCTCGATGTGAAACTTGTGGATTTGTGGGGGTAATGCTGATGTACAGCTAATCGTTGAAAATGGGCATTAGGGCTTTTATAGCATGGCAACATATTGTCAGGCAGGAAGGCAAAGAAGTGGAGAGCCTGCCTTGAAAAGAATATGGTAAGTTTAGACAGATTGGCCACACACTGGGACATCACTGGGGGGGTTTCCCCGCGCAGTACGAGAAACTAACAATGTGGACAGCAAATGGGTCTGCTTCGTAAGAGAAATTCCTCGGTTTGCCACTCTCTGGGGGACTATGGGTAAAACATGAAGTATCTAATTTATCTGGAGAATCTGGTTTTGAGGGGGACCAAAGAAATTGACATTGAATTATTTTTTCCGTCTCAGATCATCAAATTAACAATAACTGCAGCACAAAAAATACAGTTTAGTATAAAAGTCAGAAACCTGGAGGAGCATTGGAATTTTCTCACCAGGATTCATACTAAAAATGAAGACGTTCAAAGAATGGAGTGTAAAACTGTATCCTGAACAATTAACTCAAACTAATGAGAAAGATGTCCCGCTGAGGAGAGAGGTTTGAGACATAGTTAGTGCCCATTGGTAAGGTGCATATTCTGGTCAATTATATGAAAGTCATACTTCGGATTGCTTTTAGACTCAGGTTTAAGAATGAACTGTTCCTTTGGATTGAACAGTTTTATTTTCTCCTGTTGATGTCTGATAATTCATACTGTCATGGTGTCGGGAAAAGTAAGTCGGTGCCAGACATTCTTTGCATGCAAAAGCTTTCAGCCCGACCACATAAGCTGTAGTACAGACATCTGTGCTCATCGATGGTATACATATTTTCAACAATATTCCTCGATTATTAATTTAATAGAATGCAAGCAAACTGTGCACATGGCCTCTGTGTGAAAACCTTGACTTCCCGATGTTCTTACAGAGTCCAACTGCCCCGCCAAATCTTAGTGAGCCTCGGAACTGAGTTATTAGAGATGTCTTGGTGAAGGAAGCATGGGAAATATTGTAGGAATTGAAACTAGAGAACTACTATTGATTGGGCTTTCCCGGACAAATGATATTCTTTCTCAAATAATAAGTTTTCATTTAAGTTTGCTGAGAAATGAAACATTAATATCTTTACTTGGTAGGAGCGGTCATTAAGCCTAAAACGTGCCGAATAACGTCTGTGGCTCCTGCTATTCTGGGGATTTGTCTCCAGGGTCAGCTTTCCCTGGGCCAGGCCTCCCCTCAGCGCTGTTCCCCCAGGAGCCCACCTCAGGAAGTCACCGTTCCCTCGGTTGGCAAAGGCAGGCAGGATGAGAGGGCAGGTCATGGTCACCAGATAATGTTTACCAGGTGAAGAGTAAATCAGTAAACAGGGGAGGAAAGGTGTGTTTATGCTTGAGGCCATGAATGTTGGGAAATAGTAATCCGCAAGGCCGAAGACAGCAACTGGGGGAGCGTGTGGGTGACTCTGGAAGAGTCGAGTTCATGCACATTCATGCAGAAATACATCCAACCAACCTGGTTGTGCAGGAAGGCAGGGTAACAATATATACAACTGTTCCAGTGCACTATGTCTGCATCTTGTGTGTATGCGGGCATGAATCCATAGATATAAATGGCAATATCTTCAGCCTATGCTTGGGCTAGAAAAAATGTTCTTAAAAAGTTCTTTCCTGAAAACGAGATTTTTTCAAGTTTATATAAACTCATGGCTAATTGAATAACAAAACATTATTTAGAAAAATGAAGTATGCTTTCCCATGTTTAAATGTAGAAGCTGATGTCAGGAAAGAGAAATAGCACTTCATTCGGTGCACCAAACTTCTCACCTGAAGAACGCCAGGCTGTCTGGATTTTTTTTTTTTCAATCTAGACATGAAATACTATTTAGTCTTTGGACATTTCATTTTAAGAGGTTATTATTAAGAAATTCAGAGTTGGCGCATTATTTGATACACAAGGTCATCAGAAAACTGGTATAAATAGTATTCGTCCCATTTCCCACAAGAGTTCCACCCTTGAGTTCCAACAGGGTCATCCATCCATGCGTCTTCTTAGGCATGAAGAAAAACTCTGTCCTGGACACAAGGTGAAACATCTTGCTTCGTATCTTCCCTTTATTTACTAGGAAAAGAATCCAATTTCATTAGGTTGACCATTTTGTGTGTGCTGGTTTCTCAGAAACTAAGAAATAAACAATGCATTTGCCCTTCCATGTATAATTTTCCTACTCAGTCATTTCTTCTGCAAATATTTCTTGAATAGAGTTTGTGTGGTAAGTTAACCTGTGACCCTTGATCCTCAGCATGTCGCATCTCTTATTTTCCTGTTGTCCTTAGTCCCCGACTGCTGGCTTGGTGGATGGAAGGGCAATTAATAGATATTCTATCAGGACATGTATATAGATGCACAGATAGATAAATAGCCAGCAGATAGTATGAGGAGTGTGGTGTTGTAATGTGTCCTGGTTAAACTCACGAACTGTAGAACTATGGTAATTTTCAGGATAAAAATCTACTAGTCAAGCAACAGTTGTGTTCTTTTTTGGGAAACAAAATACCCAAGCTAAACTACTCACAGAAAGAATTCTTACACAAGAGGTTCAACTTCCTATGGCAGAGAAAATACAATGCAAATCTCCATTAGGTATTAGGTGATTTCAGTACTACTTATACAAGGCAAAGATTGGAAATTTAAGTAAAACTCAGTGATTCAGAGATTTAAAGAAGGATTCTCTGAGAGGGTAAATGCATATAGAATGAGATTCTTCTGTTCATATGTGTGTGTGTGTGTGTGTGTGTGTGTTTGTGTGTGTGTGTGTGTGTGTAAATATATGATGCTGCAGAACTGAAATTCAGGTTATAGTAAGGGTGTGAGTCCTAGAGTTAGTCCATCTGTTTGGAATGACAGACTTCAAAATTCATACATTGTCCTGAAGAATGTCTTGGTTGAGCTCATGGTTTCTGGAGGATTTAGAATTACAAAATGGTGGAGTCACATAATCCTTGGATGGTTGTTTGTTCAACTGTCTAAAAATTTAATCATACTAGTGGTGAAATCATGGTGATCTAGGTGATCATGGTGATCACTGGGAATATTAGCAGTTAGCCCAAATGTGTCCATTGTTTAGGTTTTCAACTATGAAATGCCTTCTTCCATGGAAAAAATGTTCACAAGTGCCCTGGATGTGTGAGTCAGCAGCAGAAGCTGCCCTATCAGTTCATTCTGTCTGTGCAAATATAGTCTGTGATATTTTAACTAAAATTTGCCAGAAAAAAATATTTAAATGTTCAGGTTTATCACTTTACCTCACTTCCACTAATCCCTGTTAAAATATTATAAATAGCACAGAGCTTAGAGTTGCAAAACAGAGACCCAACAGGACTTAACCAAAAGTCTTTTGTAAAAGATGCAAAGTAAAACCTTCCAACAGATAACTAAACCAATCCACTTTGATCCATAGGAATTATCTAGAGTCCTTATTCCTTTTATCTTTAAAATAAAATGAAGAAAAAATCCCTCATATTTTAAGCAGATTATTTTATAGAAGCTTTCCTCAGGGGAAAAAAATTTTCCTTTCTATTTCAACATATTTCTAGAGGTAACTCTTCCCCAAAGGAGAAAGAGTTTGATCTGCTGCTGTTTTCCAGACCCGCAGTCTTTTCTTTGCTGGAGTTTGCAAAGGTTACTTCAAAAGCTCCCAGAGGGGACCTGTGCCCTCCTTTATAAAGACAATGAATAAACAGGATCTGACACACCGACAATGAGAGAGAGGCAGGGAGACACTTTGAAGTCCAAAACATTCGACAACAAGTTTTGGCATTCCTAAAAAATAATGGAAAGGATCTTCACCGAATTTTTATTTTGTTTTTGTTCTGTCTTCAGTTCACATAGGCGGGTTCAGGCAGGAAGTGGAGCCTGAAGGACGCAGCCAGATCTGGAGGGATTAGTTACAGCAAGAGGGCTGTTGTGTGAATCTGAGTCATCCTTTTTTTATGGTAGCAATTCTAAAGAAAAAATTCACATGTGCATTAACATGCCAAATCCTACCTTTATGATAGTATATCTGGACAAAACCTTTCACATAAAATCACCTAACTATCATTTGGGGCTAAATAAAATGATCTGTCATGGTAACACCTTTTTGGACTCTAAGTAAAGGCATGGGGTTTTTTGTTTTGGAATAAAACGTGATTTTAGATATGATTTTAAATGTTAGTTTGGGACAGAAGATGTGCATTCTCATTGTGATATCAGTGTCTTTTAGAGACAAGCAATCCGTGAAGGCAGAAGCTTGGAATTAAGCAACCATGGTGAGAAGACCTTACCATCAATTTAAGAACAACTAGGAGACTTTAAAGAAGGCATCCGGAGAAGGAGGGAGGGAGGAGGAAGGAGGGAAAGAGGAAGTAAAATATGAATAGAGACGAGATACATGTGCATACCACCTCTCCATGGTGAAAGTAACCATTATATACTGCAAATATACACTAATAATAATAAAAAGTAAAAGAAAATAAATAAAAAATAAAAATAAATAAATTTTCCACATTGCCTTGTACATGAACTGTAAGTAGAATAAAAAATTAATTTTCAAAACTGTAAGTTTCTGGTTAAAACCACTCCAAGTTGGAAGAATACATTTATTCCTTTGAAATATACAATGGCAAGGATTTATTCTAAATCATCAGTGTACATTTGTTTCTGCTACACCTAAAATTACATCACTTGTTAAGGTTTAGCATTTTATCTTCTGCCAGATCTCAAAACCCAGAACAAAAGGAAGCAGAGACACCAGCTCACTTACGAAGTTATTACCACGATTTTATTTCTCAATTTCTTTTCACATTATGCTTCCGTTGTGTTTGTTTAGAAATGTTGTCTCTGAGGTAACAGAGTGCGTGATTATCAAACTGAAGCAACATTTAAACGGCAAGCGAGTCATCGCAATAATTTTGTAATTTTCCCCAAATCCAATCCCAGAATTACTTTATAAATATAGCAGTATACGATGGTCCAAAAGACACCCACATTCAACCGAAAACTTCATGCAATCCAACAGCTCTGTGAATGGGGGGGCCATGCTGATGATTAAACCCAGAACCTGGTGCATGTTAAGCTAGAATACATTTTATTTCATGCTCGAAGAGAGAAATACTACACAAAGAATTTAAAAAGTTGAGTCTTTCCCACAAGAACCTCACTGCGGGTGAGTTTTGACTAGTAAAGTAACAGATATGAAAATATACCTATTTCTCTATATAATGCACAGAACATCTGTCCATTAAACATCATCTATCCAGTATATATCCATTAATATGTCATAATTACTGGTTGGTTACTTTTGACAATAAGAAGCTCACCTGGCTAGTTACTCGAAGCAGCTCTACTATCATTGTGGTACAAAAGCGTGAATATTCCATGTACTAATAATCACTCCTCCAAAGGAGTTCGTGGGTTTTAACATTCAAACCATTTTCATGATTTTGTTTGAAATTGTGGCCTGTGTTTGGCTTGAGGGTAAAAAGGCCAACACGATTTCATTTATTAATATGAGGTATTAAGACAAATCCAGGTAGGAAAGTAAAGAATTAGAATACTTATCTGAAATTAAAATGAATGTTAATTCATTAATTTGTTAGCTGCTCAGCTACAGAAATTGGACAGTCTTCAATTTGTAGCAATATACACAGCAAGTTAAGGAAGACATTTTTTGGCTGTTACTCTGCTATTTAGTACGTGAGTGACTTTAGAAAAAATAGCTGTCAACACAATTGCCTCAATATGTACAATTGCCTCCTCTTTATATGTGCTAAAACAAGTGATCTCGTTTATTTATTTATTTTTTTAGGTAAACGGGTGAAACTCTTAAGAGTTTGTGGAAACCTAATCTCTTCATTTAAAATGAAAATACAAATTTTAAAATCTCTAATAAAAATAACCTATATCAAAAGTTGCAAAGGTCAGAAGGTAGTATGCTAATGTCCTCCTTTTCTTCCTTCACTTCTCTATACAGTGCCTGCACACACACACACGCACACACACACATTTTTTCAAGTATTTCGATGCCTTAATTAATCAAGGTTATTCCCAATTTCACCCTCCGTGTGTCTATATATCGCTCTCTTCTCCTACTGTAGAATGTGGAGGTACTTTGACATTTTTGTCTATCCAGTCATCTTAGAAATCATTTGTCAGCATATTTTACAGAAGAGTTGACGCTTACTGCACTTGTTTGCCGTCTTTTTTGTGATCTTTCGGGCAGGGAAGTTAGATAAATCTGGAACTACAACATTATGCAGCAGTCTTCAGAATAGAGCGGCACAGCAGTGGGGCGATTTGGAGCCACCGCGTTGACACCGCTGTTTCCTGCCAGAAGAGGACAGCAGAGGGCGCCCGTGCACGGTTTACGAAGCCCAGCGCGGGCCGAGAGACTGCAGAGCGCACACTGCCCACAGTGCCCTCTGCTGGCGTCCCTGGGAAAGAAAGGAAATTGGTAGACACTGAATTCCGATCTTAACTTGCTTTAATACAGGTTGTCCTGGCAGGCAGAGCGATATTTTCAAAATAAGAGTAATTTTAACTAATTTAAATTTTAAAAAGAAACATGCCTCATTTTTTTTCTCGAAACTTGGTGATTATTAACAAATTTCCGTGGAGATCTCACTCTTCCAAAATCTCTGCCCTTACCAAGCTGTATAACTCCACGTATAACTCTTCTGCATCCCAAAGCCCTGATACGTGGTGGGTAAACTATGTCGTTAGGAGACAGAGTCCTAAGGGTGCCATTTTAAATGTAAAATGATTTTGCAGTGGGTGAAAAGTCTATTTAAAGGGGCTCAGGACCAGGTTTTGTACTGACTGAATGTTGTGTTTAACAAATGTATTTTCCCTGTAATAGTTCAGAAATATTCCCAATTACTGAATATCATTTCATTTTCTACTTGCTTTTCAATTTCTTTGAAGAACCATTCAAAAGGAGAGATCTTTTAATACAGAATGATTGGTAGTAAAATTACTTTCAATTTTATTGTAAATATGCAATTACTAATTGTAAATAAGATATTTTTAATTGTGATGTGCATTGAGAGCCAACAAATCTCTAGCTACTTAATAGGATACCAAATCAGATGTGTAATCACTTTCTGATAAATCCACTTTTCCACATCATTTGCTGCGAATTCTGCCCACATAGGAAAGCACATGATACTTTGATTTAAAAATTTAATGATGTGGAAAAATATTTCTTTCATCGATACTTTATTATCTCATTACTATGGAAAGGATCAAGATATAAAGGACAGAAATAAACCAGATATTTAACGGCAAAAGTTTATTTGATGCTTTCTTGCATTTTGACCAAATGGACTAGGCTTTTGTGAACTAAGTATTTTAGTCTGTATTTAAGGCATTGCTTCAAAAGTTTTATCTTTTATATTTAAAATCATAAATTATAAATGATAAATGTGTACACATAGCATGATATTGCAAAAATATATTTCATTCAAAAATTTTTCAAGATACATTGACCTCTACAGCAAGAAAAATAATTTATCTTAGTGAAAATAAGCAAATTTCCTTCTTGCCTGCTGTATAATGTGAACATTTTATTTTCTGTACCTGAGTGTCTACCTGAAATGCCGCCTCACTTTTATTCTGCTCTGTTGGAGCTGAAAGTCCAAGCGGAAGCTGGGGCCACCCTGGCTTATGTCTTTGACTTGTTTTAAATGTTTGCCCAAACCATGTCTCACACTAGTCCGATCAAATTGCATGAACCACACATTGCACGAAATGTCTCATTTGTGTTTTGTATGCAAGAATTATCTAATAAGCAATGATACAAATCCTTCTATTGAGGAATTTTATGAGCTTGACTTATGGTGGTCATGTGTTAAATGCTTTTAAACGCACTGCCTCATGTAATCCTAACAAGCCAATGAGATGAACACTATTTGCTTTCCTGTCTTATAGTTGAAATAAATTCAGGATTAGAAAAGTAAGGAAACCAACTGAGGTCACCTAGCTGGTCAGCGACAGGTTCATGTGGGAAGCCAAAGCCCTTGATCTTAATGACTTTTAGCTTTGCTGTGTTATCTCCTCTTTGAAACAATGGCATTCTATCAAAAGAAAGTTTAGATTTGGGGGTCTGGGAGAAAAATGAGCAGAAGGCTACGAGAGGAGTTCCTTACATTTAACATAATCCTTTGCAATGTACCTGCCCTCTGTCTGCAAGTCATCTTGAGAAGAAATGGCATGATCTTGTGTCTGTAGTCCACGCTACCTGTTAGGGCTTGTGTCTATACATCCCCCAACAGCCTCACGTGGTCATAGATGGGGCTTTTCAGAGGTGGCTGGACCTAGAGTGTGTGACAGTGGGATTGGTTCATGGTACAATGCTAGGATTAAGGGCACTAGGATTAAAGGTGTGAGTGCTACCCACCCTAAGGGCAGGTAGCCAGGACAAAATAAAAAGGACAGTAAGATGCTTGTGGCTTGCTTGCTTTTGCTGTCTTCAGCCTGCCATGGACTATTTCTCCTCTTTGATGCCCTTCTTCCCTGCCACCCTGCCTGAGAGTCAGCCAACTATGGACTGAAATGTCTACCAACTGTGAGCTAAATAAACCTTTTCTCCTTTAACTTTGGATGTTGGGTATTTTGCATCAGCAATGAGAAAAAGTAACTAAGACAGTATTATAAACTCATCCTAGTTTATGGAAACTACTTATATTTTTCTTCTTCAGGGACTTAAAGATACAAAGAAGGAAATAATTATTTGTCTGGACACATGCAACTCTTTTCCAAATTTACACACAAAAAAACTATGTATTTTAATACTTTCAAACTTCACAGTTCCTATAGTATCGTAAAAATATAGGGTGAAAATTTACTCTTACTATTTCACCTTTATTATTATTCTTAGCTCTATCAGTTAAATTACCAGTAAGTAAAGGACTAATAAAGAAATACATAGAAGTACATACAAATGATCGCAAACAGCTCTAACTGAAGGCTGATAGTTTACACATACTTAAAAGTAAGTTTAAATAATTGTTCATCTCCAAGCACATAAAGCAAAATTCAAGGCCCAGCCACAGGCCA
This sequence comes from Hystrix cristata, assembly GCA_004026905.1. Classification (NCBI taxonomy): domain Eukaryota; kingdom Metazoa; phylum Chordata; class Mammalia; order Rodentia; family Hystricidae; genus Hystrix; species Hystrix cristata. Next base: position 47,402 of record PVJO010006379.1, on the reverse strand, counting down.
GAGTTCCTGCTCCTATCAGTGTGTCATCGTCATTACACTTATTATTAAGAAATATCTGTTACTGAGTCTTTTGATCCCAAAACTTCTTCTGCATTTTAAAAATCAGTAGATAAGATTTAGTGAAGACCCAAATTACACCACAGTATCCGCGTAGAGTGTGTCTCTAAGGAGCACTTCGAAACTCGCAAGGCTGTGAGTCAAATAACTTTGCAGCCGACAACATCCTGAACTCCCTCTGGCCACTGTCTCGTCCATTGTCATTAGTCATATCAGTGTCTTTTGATTGGAACTTGGCAGAATGACAAGATGGAAAACCCCACAGTCTATTTGGGAGAGACATCACATTAGGGGAAAGACCTGGACGAATATACTCAAGCTAACCCCTTCCAGAACTAATTTTTCTTTTGTTTAATAGTTCTACCTTGAGATTCATCTCAGATAGAGAAAAGTGGAGAAACCACTAACACCTATGCAAACACTTCTTCTGTTGTGTTCATATTCTGCTGCCTACCTGCCTCTCAGTTTCTGATTGCTCAGGGTTGGGTACTGGCTCTCCCACTAGTTACTAGCTCTGTGAGCCTAAGAGAGTATTTAATTTCTCCCTACAACAGAGTCCCCATCTGTCCAATATAGCTAGAAATGGTACATGCCTAACAGGATTATCATAAAGGTCGAGTTAGAAACGTGTATAAGATACTTATGGCAGTTTTCAGCAATTTGCAAGACTGTCTCTAGATTCAATATATGTTTTAAAACTAGAAGGTCCAAGATTTATTGTCTAAAGAGTCCCTGTAAATGCATACCAAATTTTAATGACTTTTGTCAGATATGTCTATTTTTTTTTCCATTACACTTGTGAAGGAACTGAGATTCAAGTTTAATTGGCAGGACACTTTAGGCACTTGAGTTCCATAAACTACTAAGACCTGGCCAGGCCGATTTCCCATCTTCCTTCATTTGATGAGAAATAAATGCCATATTTCAAATTGTGCATATTTTGAAGATTAGTGAGTTTTTCTCTTCATTCAGGTAGTGTTTTCTTCTGCAGGGATGGATGGTTCCCTTTCTTCAGCAGGAGGGAAGAAAAATGAATTTGGATCTGCAAATATAAGTCCTAGACTTCTTGGTATCACAAGAGAATATTTAGAGAGTTTACCACGACAATTTAGGGTACCATGACACAAATATCTCCCAGCTTTAGCCAGGGCACATATTAATGAATAATCAGAATTTGCCTGTTGAAAAAGCAAGGTCTTCTCAGATTTAGTGATGTAAGTTGTGTTGTTGGACCAAACAGCCTGGTGGCAATATAAAGTACATCAATTTTAAATTCACAAAGGAAGTTTAAACCCTGAATCCGTCCCTTCATAGCTGGCTATGTATCTTTGGACAAATTAATTAACCTCTGTGAGCTACAGTTTCTTTGTCAGCAATCCATACCTCGCAGGAATATTAAACGTGAACACAAGTCTAAGACACACATGGTGGCACAGAGCCAGCACATGGTAGCTATTGGAATTTAAGTTGATTTAAGCATTAAGGAGTAGGTTGAGGTAGGGGTCTTTAAATATTCCGAACACGAGATTCTTTAAGTCTATGAATCTTTGAATCCTGACACAGAGCTTTCTTTCTGACCCCCAAATGCATGCCTACTCTGTGTTGCTCAAAATCCCCTCCCCACCCGTGATGAATAGGACCATCCAGCTGTGGTCAGTAAATTATGAAAAAACTCTTAGTATTTTCTACTGAGGAAGGTAAAGAGGTTATCCCAAAAATCATGTTTGCCAAAGGCTTGTTGCCTTGTGGAATCTCCCCTTAGGGTGAAACACCCAAGCCGGTTTCATCACCAAGGTAAATATTGGTAAGATGATCATCAAGTTAATCTCCAGTCCGATGCTTCTCATTTTAGCTTAGCAATATTCATTCTTAATCAACACAGCAACCTTACATCATAGATATTATGAAAAGGTGAGGAGGCAAGAGAGGAGGTGATGGGAAGAGAGGAAAGATTAGAAGGCTGTTCTCATCAATCGGAGCTATATTCTCTGAGGAAAATAACACTCAATAATATTTCACTATACATTTCATTATATTATTTTACACTTTCATGTCTTAAAATATTTCTTTTTATTTATTATCAAATCATTTCTATTTTCAAAAAAGACTTTCTTCACTATCACGCTTCCTCTTTTCCTTCTATTTTTTGCTTAGATTCCTCTTTCCCCGGTCCTCTCCCTCCCACTTCCTCGGCCGGTCCCAAGAGTGAGAGCTGAGCTCAGGGACTCTGACTCTGGACACGGGGCCCGACGGTGACACTGTCATGGTCCTTTGTGCAGATAAAGGCAAGTCACGTAACTCTCATAAACAATGATTCCTTCTTTGTAAATAATGGCTAGCTGGTAGAAGTAGCTATATGTCTTTGCCACAAGGAAAGAGTCTCACAATATAATCAACCTAGAAGTCCTTTAGAAATCTAAAGGATGTTATAAACCCAAGGCAGTATATTAAGAAGATAGCTCCCCAAACAGTGCACCAGTGAGACGCCAAAAATCTTGATTTTCTTGATTTTCATTTAGATTCTTAACATTTGAGTCCACTGAGGCTATGCTCAAAGCCAGCTCTTCTGGAAAATATCACAAGACTGTTAAAATATGGCCACAAAGAGCAAAAGAAGATTTGTGTCTCAAGAGAAAAGGTCTACAGACTGAATGCTGCCTAGAAAACAATTTATTCACCTTACAGAGATGAAAGGATGAAAGGCCCTGATGGGTGATAAAACTTATTCAGGAGGGGAGAGAGTGCTGTCTTATCAGAGCTGGTAGTTGGAAAAGTATCGGTAATCTCAAAGAAGATCCTAAATATTGTCCAAGGAAAATGTCTAAATATATCTTAACACACCACTGTTTTACATTATAGTTTTTCAACCTGTCATGGAAGTATCTGTATACACTCTTACTTGAGAAAAATCCATACAGAATAGGATACTATTGTTTACAGATTTGTTCTGCATTGATATAGCATAGTAGGACCTCTTAATAAATAATCGACATCTAATTATAATGTACTGAAGGCCCTAGGGGGCTTGGTAGAAATAAGATGTATCTCTTATTTGGAATATTTGAGCAAATGAAGTTCAAACACTTAGAGTTTTAATTTAGGAAACCTCTTCTACCAAACAGAACTGATAAATTTATGGGCAAATATTTGGCCATTAGGCCTACACAAGTTTTGGATCCTGAAAAGGAATTAGATCATAAGTATTTAAATATAAAACATAATGCCGTGACAACAATAAGTAGGGCGGGTAAGAAAGGGAAAGCAAAGAAACTGAAGAAAGAGCAAAATGGGAAAATCATTGAGAATGTCTGGGGAAGCAAAGAACTCAGTATTTGATGGAAAGTACACCTAGAGAGTGATTGTTTTAGTTTGTGGGTACTGTCATCACAGAATTTACACTGGACTACAATGAGCAGTTTTGATCCCCTTTACATAACTGAATGTTCTCTTTGCCTCTTTGCACGCCACCAAACAAGGGTATCTGAGAAGAGGTCTGAGGGCCACATCCCTTTTGCCCAATGTCAAGGTCAACATTTCCGGAAAGGGTGCATTGTGGGATTTCTCAGTATCATTGTACACTGGTGGAGATTTTTTGACACTCACAAAGCTTAAACCTAAATTAGCATCCTAGTTCCTGCTAAAAAGCTAGCAATAATTAAGTTTTGTGACATACTGGAATATAACATTAATCAAATTTGGCATGTACATCAAAGGTTTATCAATAGTCCACTTGACAAAGACCATGTCCACTTAGGTACAGTAACGATACATATTTACATAAACCTCTAAAGGGGCCGATGTTCTGTTGATATTCAGAATTATAATCAGAACTAGTGTAACCCTTATCAGTCATGGTCAGAAGTTGTCTGATAGGACTGAGGAAGGGAGTGTGCTACAGATAGGAAGTGGAGGCTGTGCTAATCAAACAGATCTCCTACGGAGTATGTTTTGTGGACACAAAACTAGACAGAGATTTTGCAAAATATTTACCCGATTAACCAAGTTTAAGAAACAGTGCAGATTAAAAATGCATATAAGCATACAGAAAATACACACGTGCATACACACACACACACACACACACACACACACACACACCAACACTCACTGAAAAGACTCAGAAAATCCTCCCAAAGCACAGCCATTCCCAAACATTTCTGCCACTGATTTCACCAACCACTTTGGAAATAGTGCTGCTGAAGGATGCAGCTGATCCTCGGGAGCTGCATAAGACTTTATAAAAACAACTCCAAGGCAAAATGAGAGAGTCAAGAAATCACCTTCCTCCCGTAGAGCATCTGCAAATTTCAGGCCTCATATTGCAAACGTAAGTGCCTGGAAAACTGTGCTAAGTTGTTAGACATTTCCTTTAGTTTGGTTGCGGCTGCACACTGGAATCACGTGTGGATCTTCTTCCACATAAAAAGAGACTGAAGTAATTGATGTGGGCTAGGACCCGAGCATCTGCCTTTATGAAGAGTTTTCACACAACTCTCATTATCAAATTGAGAATCAGAGATGTAACAATGTTTGTAGGAATATGATTTGACACCCTTGAGCAAGTTCAGGTCGCAGCCAGAGACCTTCCATCAGTCCAGCAGACTGTGGGGCGGCCTTCTGTGAAAGGCGTTTGTAATTGATGGCAGCTTAGATCCGTTCATTCGATGCTAGCTCACCGTCGGCCTTGCTGTCTTCCCTCCTAATCTGTTTTGTTTTGCTTTAATATGTGAGCTCTCTTGTTATGCGCTTCCCTGCTCCCCACTCCTGCCTCACAGAAAGGAATATTAGTGCTGCCTCCCTCTCCTCGCTGTCAGGAATCACGCATGAGGAAAATAGCTTCGGTGGGCATGCAGCTGAGGATAATTGGATTTAGTATCACCACCCATCTAAATGCATACAGGGCACTAGAAGCTACTTCATTCTTAGACACATTTCGAGGCCAAAAACAGCAATTATCATGGTAGAGACTTCACGCTATTGCACAGGGAACAAGCAGCAACTCCCACTCTCAAGGCAGGGGCTACCTTTGCTCTCCTCCTAGTCAGACAATTTGAAAATGCATATCTAGTTTGCAACTTTCTTTTATTAGAGTTTTCATGTGATAACTTACTTGTAACTCTGTGGCATTTTTTTTAGAAATTGAGAGCATGGATTAGACTGCCAGCTCTCAGCAAAGGAAATGTGAGATTGCTGTGCCCCTTTGTGAGGGTAGAGTATCAAAGTGAGTGGCCTGTGTGATGCCCAGGGAATTAGTAAGGCACAATTCTTGGTGTGTCTGGGTGGGTCATTGAGGTCTTTTCTTGGTCCTTCATCCTCTTCTCTTTGGCCCTGGTCCCTGCTCTGCTTCCCGGCTGCCATGACCTGAGCAGGTTTGCTCCACTATGCCCATCTGCCATGATGTTCCTGCTGGCCAGGGACTAACCCCTCTGAAACTATAAGCCAAATAATCTTTTCCTCCTTTATGCCGTGGGTGTCAGGCATTGTGATGTTATGTCCAGGAATGGTAAAGCTGATACTAATGCACTCCTCATTCAGCCTCTCTCTCTCTCTCTCTCTCTCTCTCTCTCTCTCTCTCCCCCTCTGTGTCTCTCTCTCCTCCCCACTCTCTTGTTCTCACTCAGGGTAGGAGGAGTGTGTGTCCCCTCCTACTGGCATCACAAGAATCTCTAGAAAGTAGTTTTTCACTTTTCCCAGAGTCTTGCAATCATGAAACACAGAAAATACAAAGCAAAGCCAATATTTCTTGAGTGCCACGTGAAGAGGAGCTGAACGGAAATGAAGAAGAGTGAGAAGGGGACAAACCCAGGACAAGCTCAAGAAGAGCAGAGGGAGAGAGTATTTAGGATAAAATGCTGAGAGCTCTGTTGCCTTCCCCTGAAGCGTTGTTATTAAATAACTTCACGAGTGCTCTTTTTAAATTCATGAAGCCTAGAGTCTGACAATTTTGCTTAAATCTCCATAAAGTGATTTATTTAAAAGTACATCTTTCTAGAAATGCACAAAATGGAGTCAAATGGTCTCTTCACTCCCACCATCAATTGTGGTTATCTGCATCAGCCAGGGAGTGATATCTATGCTGCTTCCTTTTTGTGTCCACTGGGTAAAAAAGAAATCTGTTTCTTATCAAGCAGTCATTGACTCTTTTTGGAAGTATAGTAGAAAAAGATAAAGTTAATCTGAGATAACTTCTTTTTAGGAGAATATCATCTCTATATGGAAAAATCAGTCACCTTTCCAGACTGAGCCACCCTTCAAATCCAGAGGGTGGATAGCACCCAGCCACCCGCTCTCACATCCTAGATGGACCACCTGGGCATTCTGAGGATCAGCAAGAGTCTCTGGAGAGACTGGCTTTGGCCTCTCAGCCAACACACAGAACCCAGGCTTGTTCCGGCCACGTCTTTCACATAAGGGAAGGTCCTGCTCCATATAGTCACACCATGCTACCACACTCCGTGCTCTGGATCATTTTTCTGCCATTTAGCACTCAGATCAATTAGGATGGAAAACCACCCCACATATCTAAGTAACACAGCGAGGCTCTCTAGAGAGGTCACCCTTACAGAGCAAATGAGAAGAGACTCTAGAACTGAAGTCTATTTTCTGGAGAAGCAAGGAGAGGACTGTAGTCCTGAGTGACAGAGATCCTGGTCACGCCTCAGAAATTCAGTGAAGAGCAGCAGCAGGTTCCTGCGTCAGAAAAGCACATGAATTAGACGCTCAGCCCTCTGACTTGGAGAGTTCGGCATCTATTTTAATGAACTGGTGAGGTGTGGGGAGCTAATATAGGGAAACGATGATAACGTTCTTTAGAGCAAGCTGGCTTTTGAGAGACAGCCACAGGAGACCTTGCTCAGATGGAGAGTTTTGAGAAGATCCACCCCGAGTGTATGAGAACCGAACGCTGAGGGCCTAAGTAGTCGTGAGACTGAAGAAAGAGGTAAAAAGATCCAGGGTGGCAGAAAGTACAACTTCTTGGGGACTTACAGGTAATGCTTGGCTCGGGTGGCAGCAAGACAGGAGGAGGAGCACATCCCAAGATGGGCGGAAAGGGTTTACGCAAAGATAGACAAGGGCCACAGCCAGCCAGGATGCACTGCAGCTCCCTCAAAAGCTTTCATATGTCCAGTGTTAGTTAGGAAACAGGCCTCGCGTCCGTGGCCAGCACAAGCCACTCAGCTGCCCACTTAATAACCATGTACGGCACAAGGCCCGGGTGTATGCCAGGGCCTCCCGGCCAGCAAAGGGGCCCCCAGTCATGTCAAGTTGGGTCTCCACGAGACCCAGCCGTCAATTTGACCCACTCAGGTCAAATTGGCAGTTTATCTTCCCCCTCACACTGATGTCCAAAGCTGTGGACAGGTAAGTTTTCCCAAGAGTACAAAGTGACTTTTAAAGGGTAGAAATGGCAGAGGAGGAAGGAAAAAAGGAATCTGGATGCTGTGGAATACAAGAGTACAGGATTAGCTAAGTCAGAAGAAAGGCCCACAGGCAAAGGCAACATGAAACATGAGAAGAGCACTAGCATGATAGTAGTCTGGATTTGGATTCTGACTCTATTCTTTCTAAATTTCAAACTTTCTCTGGATGTGTTTGTCTGTGAAGTAAGTCCTTAGAGTGAGATCAGCACTTACCACAAGTTGTTCCATGTGAGATTTTAAGCCCTATGTAAGGCAAACAAACTGTCCTGTCTTCAGATATACTTGGGGACTTTGATTTAAGCAGAGCTAAACAGATTTCATATTTTGAAGGACTTACAGTTTTTCCAACACAGACATGCATCACGAATCTCCAAAAAGAGAGATACAGTTTACAATGTTTCTTACTTGACAAAGGAACAAATAGTGTGTGTGTGTGTGTGTGTGTGTGTGTGTGTGCATAAAAGGCAGCTTACCAGTGAAATTATAAAAATACTTGACTTTTTGTACTTCAAGACTTTAACAGATTTCATCACATGTGTGATTTTTAACATGTTATCTTTTAAAATAATAAAGCACGAAAATATGATTGTCATTATTAAATATTGTCTTTGAATCTAAAAATATACATCTATTTTTCCAAACTCTGCTTTATATAACTTACTTATCATTGATATAATACATTGTTAAAATGACTCATTAATATAGTTATCCAAGTGAGTTATAGTCTTACAAATTTAGCAACTTTATGATCAATCTAAAATTCTTGTGCCTTTGTGCAGCATATGAAGAATCCACTTTTCCCCAGCCTTGAGATAGACAGATCTTAAGAACTATATGTTTTATACTATTTTAAGAAAAAAAATTCACTGCATATAGAATTCACTGTGTATTTATCTCTAGCTTCAAATATGAAGAAAACAAAATACTTTTGCCTGATTCCTACGCTGAGTTTAGCTCTGTCTCTGGCTGGTCCTGCTGCTCTGACGCATGAGGGGGATGAAGGGTTCCTGCTTTGGCCTGCCCATTCTGCACACTCACCTCAATCAAGCCTGCATCAGCCCAGCCCAAGCCGAAGTGATGGTCTTCCTGAACTCACTCTTCCAAGCTTCGCTGAGATGTTCATTGATTTGGTTATTTTTAAACAAATTATATGTGCATTAAAAAAATCAGAAGTTATTAGATCAACTGCTGACAATAAAACTTTTAGTAATTCCTCTTTCTAATTTCTACCATTGTTTTTATTATTTCCATTATGAATAGTATTAGTTCATTAGTAGACATTTTTAAAGCTTGGCTGCATGGCTTGCCAACATCCAAAAGACTAGCAAACAGAATGAAGGTTTGGAAGGCTAGAGGCGAAATTTAGAGGCAGTTACTTTGACATCAATTAAACGGCAAATGGCGATGGACAGGCTGGCATCGAGAAACGAGATGGGAAAAGCACATACAGTGCTGGGATGAATGGACATGTGAGAACATGAGTTCATTCCAAGCAAGGACAGTGAGCAAGCAAGAAAAGACCAACTATGCTGCTGCAGCCTGTGTGTTTGATGGCATGGAAACGCATGTTTCAGGAGAATTTAATCCAGGAAAACAAAAATAAATAAATCAGACAGTTTGGCACACAGCAGTGTAAGCTTGAGTTATTTGGAAAACATCAGCGTTCGCAATACATCGATATGGTTCCAGGTAAATGTGCACTAAACTGTTTTTACATGTGGTCAGATATTTTCTATTGTTTAGTTTTTAGACAAATTGTTTTCTGATTATCTGCTTAAGAGAAAAACAGTAAGAAGACAACTGTAATTGTTTGATTGCATACATTAAAAACAGGGGAGAGGATGTCCTTGCCCATCGTTGTACGGAAGGTGATGACAGCAGGGTAGGCCACTTGGATGTCTCCGGAGCGGTCTTAATGTTGGTGGCTTTTCCATAGTGCTATATTTCTCAAGCTTCCCTAACAATATTGTTCTTCTAAATTTCAAACGTAACATTGTATCAGACATTAAATCCTGCACACCCGCTTGCTCCCGGCTGGTAGAGCACTCGCGGTAGTCAGAGCTCCTCAGCTGCGGCTCCCACACAAATGGAGGCTTCCAGGCCCTCTCGCTCCACATGCTTCCCAAAACCAGAACAAAGGTACTCATCATTTTCTTAAAGAAAACCTCAACTAGGCTTTAATTTAAAGGAAAATATAAAGAGCTTCTTCCAGTCTTTGCACAAATAGGAAAATGTTCATAACAAAGAGAACGATAATATCTATTATACCTCTTTGTCCTTACACTTACGGTTTCTCATATCAGGGAAACAATTCAATGTGTACTCATTAGTGTCTGATTTATTTCATGTAAAAATATGTTCTCAAGGTGTGTCTAGAAAAGAAGGAAGGAAAAAGGAAAAGAAAGAAGAAAGGGAAAAAATGGAAAAATGTAAATAAACCTGCTATAAATAAGGAGGAGGGGTGGGGAAGAGAGGAGAAAACCAAAATATATCATGTATGGGTGCAAAACAACCATGATGAATGTGATTGTTATGTATACAGTGTACCAAAATATGTTCTTGGTAAAAAAAAAAAAATTAATTAAAAAGAAAATGATGACCATCAAGTGCCACCTATCGACTTCTTGGTAGGTTGTTGAGCTTCTCCTTAAATTTCTTTGATACAATCTGATTTTCATCCTAAATGCATTTCATTTCAGCGATGTGCCAGCTCGTGCTACCTTTCTCTAGTGGGTGGGAAATGTATGCAAGACAAGGAAAATTTTCACATCTGTACTACTTTACCACCGAAAGGAGGCCAAGTGAGCATGCTGTATGACAAGAATACATAACTATTAGCACAGCCTCATGTTGGTAGAGAAAAAGCCCTTGGAAAGTGAAATAAAACAGGTTTATAGTTTGAAGCTAACACTTGGCATCTCATAGTTACAAAGGACAAATAGCAAAACATTATTTAAGTAAAGTACACTAAAGATCCTAAGGCTTTACTAATGCTTAAAATCCAAAAGTAATTATTTCATATCTAATCCAAAAAATAAGAATACCCTATGTGTTGAAGCATTTAACATACTGGCATCTTCCCAGTGTTCTGAAATTTCGAGATTAGCTTTGTCCTCTATTTTCTTCCTACAAACATTTTAAAGCCTTCCTAATCTTCTTTTCGCCCTGTTATCCCCCAAGCGTTCTGCTTTTAGTGCTGAAGTAAGTATTCCACTTTGCTATCTAGAGACGGGCTTTTGAGCATGGATGAGTTACTCTGCTGGTAGATTAAGCTTAACATCTCATTTAGGGGAACATTACACAATAATCAACACCTTAACTGAGTCCAAACCGTTTATATTGCACACTCTGTTTTTAAAAATTGGCACGTATAATCTTCATTGCAAATATATTACACAAAAAGGAAACATATTTTTTCTGGAATGTCATTTTCTTGGAACTTGGCAGAGAAGTGTTTGTACATTTTCATATAATTCCCAAGTGTCTTTGAGTAGCTTTGATATTTTGGAATTTCTAAATGGTTTTTTTATTATAGCAAGAAAAACAGTCTATTGCTCAAGTTGGGAACTGATTTATATTCATGTGATCACACTTTATAGAAATCAAGAAATATATGTGTCTTCCCAGCACATGGAATACAAAGTATATGATTCCTCTATAGTAGACTTGTGGAGCATGGTTGTCTACACTACAGACAAGAACCCAGTCATAGAGAGTTGTAGTGGTGTATGACTTCAATGAGTTTTATCTTCTTGACAAGACACATGAGGAAAGTTTTCATTTGATTGGTTCTGTAGGGCTAAAATGATTCACTAGGAAAAAAATTGTTTCTTTGACCTAATCTTCCACTGGCCCAAATTTTCCTTTATTAGTATATTCTGGACTTACCTCTTCAAATTCTATTATCAGCCACATATTCCAATATTCAGTTTCCTATGCTTTTGATCTGTACTTCCAGTCCCACAAAACACTCAATCTCCATGCTCTCATTTTCTTTTTTATAATTAATAAGTTGATAAAAAGAAAGTGGGAGAACTGAGGCCAGGATAGCAGAAGTAGATAAAGTTAACATAATAGTGGTTAAGAGTTCAAATAAAGTCAGACTCCTTAGTTTTATGGTCCAACTTCACAACTTGCTTTCCCTGGGCCCCTGATGTGGTAAATGACCCCCAATTCACGGGGTTAATGTGAGGATGAAATGGAAGGAGCGTGGGATGTGCCGAGCACTGTGCCTACTGGCACCTGTGCCACCTGGATTGGCTTGGGGGCCACACGGGGACCTAGTAAAGGACACTTCTGAGTGTGCCTGGGGGGGTCATGGAGGTGTAATCTGGCGGTCTGTCTGGCTCCCTTCTCCCTGTCTTCTGGGCCACTGTTCTCCTGCTGTTTTCCAGCCGCCATATGGTAAGCACCTTTGATCTGCTATTGCCCTTCCACCATGATGCTCCTGCCTCGGAGTGAGCCTACTACAAACTGGAAACTTACGACACATCAGCTAAATCAGACCTCTCCTCCGTTAAGTCGTAGACATCGAGTTACTGTCTCAGTGTAGGAAAAGCTGACTAATACAGTGCTCATACAAGCACTAGTGAACAAGGCAAAAATGGCTCGTGACAGTGAGAATAGAGCTAATAACAATTCCAAATGTTGCCAGATGAATATTTTGACTTCTTAAATCCTGAAGCTTTACTAGAGGACATATATGAGTTGGTTTTCCTTTAATTTGATTTAACAATTCCCTAAAGCAGAGAATTTACTATTTGCAACATGCCAAACATTAAAGAACGAAGAGAAAAGAAGCAAGGAGGAAAAGAATAAATAATATTTATTAAAAATTTTAAAAGTGGCAGGCATTTCACTCAATATTTTAAACACTGTGTTTTACTCAAGTGGACTGAAAAGTTGCCAAACTGGCAAGTTTGGATCTCTGGTTCTTCTGATTCCAACCCATGTTCTTTAATAAGGTCACTTAGACTCTGTTAAATACTACAGGAGATTAATTAAAGAGCAATGAATGCCGACTCACAGAACTGGATCAAGCAATATAGAAGAGGTAATATTAGAGTTGAACGTTAAAATATAAGAAAAATAACAAGTTAATATAATAAATAATACATATTAAAGGATTAATGTTCACGTTAATAAAAGGCTTCATCCATGCAACTTACAGATAAGAGTGTTTTGGCAGAAAAAGCAAGCCTCACCCCAGAAATGGCATAGCAGGTAGAAAGAGTTCTACACTGTCCTATATACCCAGTGTGGTGACTGGGGATGATGGTGGCGAAACTAGAAAGGCTGGCGAAGGCTAAGTTTTGGAGAGCTCTCTGAACACTAAGAAATTTGGATTTTATCCTACAGGGCAAAAATAGACATGGTTTGATTTTATAAATAAAGAAGCCTTATAACAATATCTGAGTTCTTAAAAAATAATTGTTATAAAGGTGAAAGATGGATTGGAATAAGTAGAGCTTGAATAAATATTTTAAAAATTAAATACTCAAGATTACTTAAATACCTTATGTAAGATATAGAAGAACTTTGAACTGATAAACTGGCATTTCAATAGGAATTAGGGTAGGTAGATGGACAAGGAATTGTTACAATTCCTAAAAAATAGAATTGTTACAATTTGGTAGATAAATGGATATCAATAGTAAGGCTGAGAGGTTTTCGAGATATTTAGGGATGTCGCCAGTATTTAGAGACGTGTCCTTCAATTCCAGAGAGAGAACAGAGCCACAGACCATGATGGGTGATGAAGAGATGATGGAGTCTGAGTAGGCAGAGGGACAGGGCTCACGGCACTCAGAGCATCCGCTAGTGGTGCGTATTGCACATATTCATGCTGCGAGAAAGTCAGAGCACTACAAATTGTATTATGTAGTGTTTCCTGTATGAAAACCTGTCAAAGGTCTAACCGTGGGAGCGAATGAAGAACACAGATCTCTTAAAGACAAGACCATGAAATACAAAGGGAAGGCCTAAGTGAGACCTTTGGGAAAGCAGCTTCACCTAAGGGGCAGACACAGGAATAGAAGTACTAGATGAGGGTCTTTAAACAGAGAAGTCAAGAAGAGCAGAGAGGACACGGGAAGAGGAACCTCCCAGAATCCCGAGGAGACAGCAGGGAAGCAGAAGCAGCCCTGGGCGCCGCACACGGACAGCAGACAGCCCGGGAGGAGCCATTGATGGGGTGCTGGGGACGCTTTGCTGCATTATTCGCTTTCCCTCCCAGGCTGTAGATCAACACTTGACAAAGCACAACGAGCAGACTCTTTCACGGAGAAGCTGGCAATAAAGAAAAATATTGGATCGGCTGGAGAGAATGAGGATTTTTAATTTTTTAAAGATGAGGACAAAATTGCACATAAGAGAGAAAGGAAGCAAAATGCAGAGCTTTTTAAATGTTTATTTAGTAGGTAACAGTGAGATTTGGGGGAAAGCGAACTGGTCAAAACCACAACAGGAGAAACACCAGAAAAGGGCCCGACCCTGCTTCGTCTGGCAGCTGGAGAGGGAAGAACTTGGCGCCAGAGGTTATTTTGAGCCACAGGGAAGGGAAGTCGACAGGTTTCAAAATGTGTATGTGGGAGTGTACGGGGTGGTGTGAGTTAAATCATTCTGCTGTTTTTACAGAAAAGAATGAGATAAATTTGATTGATAAAAGAAAGAGGGAAAAGTAAGTTAGCATGGAAGGTGAGGGAAGGATGAAGTCGTGGTATTTCCGTTAGAGACAGAGCTCAGCTGCCCGGAGAGGAATAAGAGGATCGCGGGGTTCCCACATTGAATGCACTTTATTTATAAATACATCTTTATATAACACAGATTTCCAGGACACTGGGGCAATTTGTTTTCACTTTTCTAATTCGTATTCTAGATGACTCTAGTTCTGCCCTGGAACATTTAGCTCATTTTCCAAACATCATATTAATGTGTGATTTAGGAAGTAAACAAGAGTCGAAAATAAAATCCTCTTGGATATTCAGTTGTTTTAAAATCTGAAGGGTTCAGTAACCCTTCAAATCTGCAGTCACTAAAAGAAAGCTATCATCGCTGTATCACACATGGTTCTCCAGAAACCACATAATGCGAAGCTCTCCAAAGAATAATTATCATTAAATGTGAGGATGAAACAAGAATGGTATGTTACAAGGCCACTTACACACACGCGCCATTTCACTTGACATTATTGGAGTCCTTATTCTCTCGCTTAGAATTGAAGATATAGCAGATCTGATTGGAGTCATAAAATTATCAGAGGTGAACCTCCGGCTTGCTAGTGTTTAATAATACACAAATACTGAGCAGCGTGCATGAATAAAGAGACATATTTGAATGAAAGTTGGCCAGTTGATCTATAAATCGATTCTTTTTCACATTTAGTATAACCACAAAAATACACATCTTGCCTCTATATGCTGGATGATATTAATATTAGTAAAAGTAGCACATTTCTTTCAAACGTTTTGTGTTATTATAATCATTACAGAGAAATTTTACTGAAATAATGATAATTTGTACAGTTCTGCAGATCTATAGTATTTCTGTTAATCATGATATTTCCTTAAAAGTCATATATTTCTAATTTAAAATTTAAGAATTATACCTGTTCATGTTAACATTTTTTTCTCCATATAGCTTTTGCTATTTCATTTTTCCTTTATGAAAATGTGTTTAACCTTTATTCTACCTGTAGAGTTTTTGGATTCTTGTATTTCTGCATTGCAAAAATATTTGCAAGGCCCGTATTTTCATTTTCGACAGCTAAGCTTTTCTGGATGGGATTCTAGCCAGTCTTCTTGTAACCCGGGCTGGTCTGTCACGAGTTGTAGAGCATCCCCAGGGCAGTACGTTGTGTAACTACTGATAGCACTTCAGTTTTTGTGGAATTGCTTTCTTCTCTTTGAGAACTGGGAAACTAGAGAGGGTACAAGGATGAAATAGTCTCCTCCAAGCCTCAGAGCAGGTGGAAGATGGTGGGCTGGAACCAAGAACTCCGGACCCTCCAGGCCCTACCTCAGACACCCCAGGAGCCCAGCGAACGAAAAGACTGCACCCCAGATATCCATCCCATTCCCTCAAACCCTCAATCTCTTTAAAGCCAATTTTTAAATCTATCTAGAAAGGCATTTACAAACCGTCAGGAGCTTGAACAGACTCAGCAAAAGAAGCTCTTGTGTGTAAACATCTGGGAAACAGACAAGTGACAGATAACACAATAGGTATTTTTTATCTTTTCAGCTTCAGCCCTTTGTTGGATTATAAATTTTTAGAGGACCACTATAAAGCTATTGAATTGATGACAGCAACACAGAAGAATTTGGAGACAGGAAGATTCCTCCAGACAGACATTCCTCAAACAAGCTGATAGCACTTAAGAGTTTAAGTGACACCTCTTCTTTAAAATCCTGAGAACAAAAACCCGAAAAAGCCATGGGATCTCCTGGCCTCAAGTGTGAACTGAGACCCAACTCATCCCTTGAATTACATCATATCATCCTATAAGCCTCTGTGTTAACAAATCATATAGAATAGGATGCCACGTCTTTTCCTTTAAAAGTGATTAAGCAAATTGTTTTATCCGTTTTCATTCCCTTTGATCAAAAAACAGCCAGCCGCCAAGAAGAGTTTCCCAAATGGATATTTAGCATAAAAAATGCCTTTATATGTATGTCGACTAAAACATTTTTTTCTTTTGACAATAATTTTGGCATATATATATTTAACCGAGGTGGTAATAAAATGTGTAGTGTTAGAGGAAATGCAATAAAAAATTAAAGGGATTTGTGCATGCTCTTAATAACACCAGAGTATTTTTCTAGTTTATCACTATGTTGACTTTGAAAGACTGAAGACGTAACTGTGTTAGGATGAAAAATACTCACAACCAGCAACCAGGTAGCTTGTGCTCAAAATTCAGCTTTCTCTTGTTTAAGATGAGGGAGACTTTTCACAAGTTGCTTTCACTCTGTGAGTCATACTTCTCTCTCATTTCACACTGACAGTGAGGAGCTCCATGTTTTTATGCCCGTTTGAGTCTTATGTTACCTGTACCGATCTAACATATTCCCAACTGCTCATATGTGGTCGGCTGTGCAAGCATTAAGTGACCTGACAGATGGCCACACTTTAGCCACATCTCCTCTGGCCTGGTGGGAATTTGACGCAAAACTGATATAATCTTTTTCCTCATTCAGAAGATTCACGGGATTCCTGGAACCCCGTCTGAACACCTGTCACCAGACACATTTCGGGGAGTTCACTAAAATCTACACTGATCGCAACCACACAGTTTCAATTTCTTATGATGTAAAAATTAAATGAAAAGAGCATACCGAAATGAACTTTTAATTAGGCCAAAATTTAAAAATTAAATCACATGAGATACTCTGTGGATTCAGGAAGCAAACAGGCTTTTCCTACTCTAACGCTGGCTCCTTACCAGTTACGATGGCCCCGTCACTACCCGTTCTACAGCTTTTATGTTTCCTCAAACTATGATTAGGGGATTGAACATGCGGTTATTTTATATTTTTTAATTTTATTTATGAAGGGTGCTGAGGTTTGAACTCAGGGCCTCGTGCTTGCTAGGCAAGCACTTTTACCACTGAGCTGAATCCCCAACCCCTAGATTTTAATATTAAAAAATTTATGTCGGCTGATGTTTGATGAAAATTAGATTCAAACTCCAGAGTTGCTTATACCCAGAGAGAGAGGTTACTAGCAGGTCTTTATGCCAACTGGCCTCTCTACCCTTTATAAACAGCTTCAAAAATCTGTGCCCTTAACTAAAGAAAGGTAAGTTGAAGAGAGTAAATGAACAAGACCCATCACCAGTAAAAGATGAGTGACTCAAGCGCACACCTTCCCCAAAGAGAAGTAAGATATGAAGGATTGTGGGACATAATGATATAGTGTCTAGTAGTGCACTATTCAATATGCCGGCTGCCAGCCACCTGTGGCTGCTTACATGTAAGCTACGCTTCATTTAAATTAGAGGAATCAAAGCATCAGCTCACCAGCTGTGATAGCCACATGCCAAGTGCTCACTAGTCACACCTGGCAGGTGACTGCCGCACTGGCCAGCACCCTACAGATGCGCTATTTGATCAAACTGTTTGAGCATACAACACATTGCATGTTTCTTCCCTTGCACTTTTGGGGAAGACCCATCATGTAATAAGTCACTGAACCTAATAGCGAGAGCACGTAATAAATCTAACTAACCTGACTGATGGGTCATGTAGAGAAACATGTGAGAAGACCACGAAAACAATGCGCAGCCTTGAAGACCAAAGGAGCAGAGGAAGGGCCCAGGGTCCCCTGTCATCTCCGTTCAGCCTGGGCCTCCAGCCGTCCCTGCCAAGACAGTGGGCTCCGACGTGGATGACACGGTCTTGGTCACCTTTGGACAGCAGCTTGCAGTGACCCCAGGTGAGATCGGCAGAAGAGCCACTCATCCAAGCCCTGGTCCACCAGTAGAAACATGAGAAATCATCCTAGGTTACTATTTAAAGGCACCAAATGGTGGGGTGGTCCATGATTCAGCAATTGATAACCAAAGCATTGCTAATATTAGTTGCAAAACAACATAACAATTTTCAAAACTTTGTCATCGAAGATGCTACTTAAGGCCCTCTACCCACTCCCTTTCACCTTTGGTAAGTTTTTATTTATCTACCACATCTACTTCATCCCTGTATTTTTCCTAATGTAGACTGTTTACTACCTACTTGACCTATCTTTCATATAATGGTTCTATTTTTCCGTCTCTTTTTCATATAGCATGTTCCCTTCCAGTGGTACTCTCCTCATTTTTGAGTCCAATTTATTTTATTTTCTTCCTCTGAAAAGACTTCCTTAACTTTTCTACTATTCTTCTTTGGTGCACATGTACAGATTTTGTATCACATGAAGGCACTGATGCTATGTGGTGTATTTAGGATTAGGCATTATTTTTCCCCAATACAATTTCCTTTTTGCAGAGTTTGCAGAAAAGGAACACATTGGTTTTCAATCCTCAAGCAGCGGTTAGTGTGTTGCCCTGCTCTATATTAGACTGTCTCCCAGGGACAGACTAGTATTTCCAAGCTCTAGGAACAACTGACTAAAACATCAATGTCAGCTCGTTAATTTATAATAGAAATGATGACTTGTGAGGTAATTGAACATTAGACAATAGTTTCCTCATTTGATGACATGGAAAAGCAAATTATATTCAAAAGTTTGCTTGATGTGGGCGGAATGTTATTTATCTAGCTCAAACACCTAACTCCTCTGTGTAAAAGACTCTCATGAACCATGGGAATGATGTTATACCCAGTGCCTAGCCCAGAAAGTCCTTAGGACAGCCAAACTCTTTTCTAGACTGTTAAATAAACATGTCTCTGGCCAATTTTTATTCATTCAGCAATATTTACTAAGTACCTGCCTTGTGCCAGGCAATAGGAATAAAGTCATGACCTAAAGTGTCAAAAATCCTCACCCTAGTGGTAGTTACCTTCTAGGAACTGTTTCTGGAACACTGCTAAGATCCATAAAATAAAGTCTCAAAACCAAAGATATGTTCGTATGTTCACGGCTATTGCTCTTCCATGTGAGAAAGCGTGTTCATTTTGAACCTGCAATATCATCAAAAGTAAGCAAAAAATAGGCTGAAATTAAGCACTACAGTTCTCCAGCAGTGTAAAATGTTAAACCACACTCACTGGTACAGGAGTTATGGAGCTCTAAGTACTTGCATTAGCACAGCGATCACTTGTCTAAAAACTGGTTTCGAATTTTAAAGAAAATTCAAAGCGAGTACCTAGTGCAGTTTATGTTCTCTGGTAACATTTGAAACTTATGCTTAGCCCTTTAAAATACGCCAGCACATCAAACAATGAAAAGAGAATTTTATTTGGTATAATCCACGGTTATCCCACCCCCGTCAGGAAGTGTCTCATCTCCAGAAATCACGCATGCTTTGCATTTTACTCCCCTAATAAGGTGTTGAGGGAGTGAAAAATATGCCTTTAACTGGGCTTGCAAGCAGTGTTTTCTTCCCTGCCCCCTGCTCTTTAGAAGTATTTAGCCATCAGGAATACAGTTTGAATGATCCGAAAATGTCTATAAACACTTTTTGCCCTGCTTATCTAGGGCTCCACTCTGTTCATTGGGATCAATGTTTAGATTATTCCCAGAGAGGGGACAGGCACCTCATCAATGCCTGTGAAATGTCAAAGGGTCATCTGAGCGTGAATCCACCAGCGGAGCCTGGGAGGGATGCATTTACTTTTAACAGGCTGCAGTTTGGGCCTGTGAAGAATTAGTATGTCAAGAGATAGCCATTTAGGGCGAGTTAGTGTGAGGTTACTCCACCATTAGGCCATCGGGGGAAATGTCCAACACTTCAAGGAAAAAGAAATGATGACCGCAAGGCAAACATTAAAAATACAACCTATAATAACGATGTTAATAATAATTTACAAATTTGTATTTTTAGGTGATAGCTAAAGATTTCCCACTGTACCACCATATTGCCTTTCCTTTATAAGCACCCCTGTAACAGGGATAGTACATCGGCCTGTTTCATTGAACACAGCATTTTCTATTTTGTAAAGGTATATGTCTCAGTTGTCTGTATTTTGGTCTTGATTAGACTCCTGGCTTTCAATGCAGTCATTTCATACACATTCCTTTGCTGAAGATTTTATACAAGTCTTACCAAAAAAAAAAAAAAATCAGACTACTTAAAATCGAACTCAGTGACCTGGTCAAAGAGAAGATTATCAGTGGCTCAGTATCACAGTAAAAAGATCATAAAATCAAGCATTTATTGCTATCACTCGTTACTAGATAATTAACTTCTGTAAAATAAGTAAAATAATGCTACTTCAAAAAGTTGTTATCACATGCAATGAGTGTGAAATGACTCTAATGTTGCCAAATCCGCAAAGGTCAGTTATGTATCTGATAAAAGTGTAAGAGGAGACAGGTCGTACTGGGAAGCATGACACTGAAGACATTCCCAGGCTCCCAGACAGTTGTGAATGTTAATCTTCACCATCATGGACCTCAAATGGGCTCCATCCCTGGACTAATGGCATCCGCCTTCGCACACCATGTCTTTGCTAGTAAGTGTAGTAGGTTCGGGGGTAAACCCAGTTTGACCTAACAATTCAAATGAAGAGAGAGGAGGATTTCCCGCAGGCACTGTGTCAGGATGGACTTTGCCTCAGGAGCTCTCTGGACCTTCGATGCCAACACTCGCTTACCTAGGAGGAGCGTCTGCACCCGGGTCACGGCACAGACTTTGAGATCAGTCTCGTTTGGAAGTTTCTGACCACCAGAGTAGCACAAGTACAACAGTGCTTGCAAACTGCAAGGTAACTATAGAAAAGACTAATTCTGGTTTGATGTGAGAGCAGCTGTTAGCAGAATCGTTACTATAATTTAGATGGTTTTCAAAGGACAGAAGCCTGAATGAACTTTACTCTGTTTTTCTTTTCTAATATCTTTCTAATATATCATCTAAATCCCCACTGTTACAGTCCTTTCCTCATCACTTCCATGGAAAGAGATCAACTTTGAAGAGGGTGAATTATTCCTAAGAAAGCCTGGCCTATGCCAAGTCTAGTAAAAGGATTAGCCCAGACTTCTTGCCTGCTGTGTTTTTATTTATGCGTGCTTCAGGAATGCAGGCTGCCGATTCCCATTTAGCCTGTTATCCACTCTAATCCCATTATTTTGCTGCTACTGTTGCCTCACTCAGTCTTGTGTCCTCAGGCAAGGTTTCTTCACAGGTGAATTGTTCTCCACTGTCTCCATCTGACATCACTGAGCTGGTTTTGAAATGCAATGCTATTCTCCAGAATCTCAGCTGTGAGGTGCAGATAAAATCTTTGCTAAAGATAAGCAAAACTGATGAGTAAAAATGATCAACATACACTGAAATATCACTAAAAATTGTTATACGAGGTGTGATAAAAAATACAGGTGTGTTTAAATTTTAAAAATGTGTACTACTAACAGACACATTTCTGTTAATCCCCCTCAAAATACTGCTCCTTGCTTCAAACACACTTATCCCACCGTTCTTGTCACTTTCTGAAGCAGCTCCGACGTCCTTTCTGGAATGTCTTTAGTGTGTGGTGGTGGATGCCTCAATGTCCTGAATCAATTCAAAACATTGAGCTTTCATGGTTATTTTCACTTTGGAAAAGAGCTAGAAGTTGCACAATATCAGATCTGATGACTAAGGTGGATGAGAACGCACTATCACGTTTTTACAAGCCCACCTTCTCGTTGGATGGCACTCAGCAGAAGCATTCACCATCTATGTAATCACACCTTGTAAAGACACTCACAAAGGAGGACTCCAGAGCTGCTTCAGAAAATGGCAAGAACGATGGGATAAGTGTGTTTGAAGTGAAAGTGAGTATTCTGAGGGGAATTCACAGCAGTGTGATCTCTTTTACTCTACTACATCTTTACAAATTTAAATATTCACCATACCTTTGATTACCTCTTATAGTATGACTTAGTTACTTTTCTGTCAATGCTGAGACAAAATACCTGACAGCCAAAGTTAAGGGAAGAAAGGTTTACTTGGCTCACAGTTTGTGGTGATTTCAGTCCACAATAGACTGGCTTCAAGGCAGGGTGTCAGGCAGACAGGCAGAAGGCAGCAAGGGAAGCAAGGGAAGCAAGGGAAGCAACAGCGGCAAGATAAGCCTCTTTCTGCCCCTTATATCTTACCCAGGCTACCTGCCCTTAGGGTGGGCAGCATCCCACCCTTAATCCCAGCACCCTTAATGCTACTATCGCAACCTTGATCCCACCAGAATTATGCCAAACTGATCAGAGGACTAATTTAGTAATCACACACTCTAGATTCGGTCCCACCTATGACTGCATGAGGCTTTGGGGGACATCTAGACACAAACCATAACATAGTACTGTGCAGATTGCATGGGATAATAAAAAGAGGCATGGAGCATTGTTCCCATTCAAAGTAATCTGAACTCCCAGCTCCCCAAGGAGACCTGATCTGTAGAGAAACATCCAAAATAGAAGCAGGATACAGAGTCCAGGAGAAAAGCACACCCCGGAGAGAAAGGCTGAGGCCAAGGAACAAAGAAAAGCTTTGGAGAAAGGTTAAGCGGTTGGTGAAGGTGAAGAAGGGGAATCCAATGGCAGAGGCAAAGGGAACCATTTAGGCAAAAGCATACAGGGTTTCTAGAGCCCTGCTGGCTATATTGAGAGAATTAGGGTGCCTGAAATCAAGATTCGTCCAGGAACTTGGAGAATGAGAAGCTGGGGAGACAGCCTGGCATCAGACTCTGGAGAGCCAGGCTGTCAAAAGTACTCAACAAGGTATCAGGGATGCGGTGGTTAAAGTGCAATCTGGAAAACTGAGTCTAAGTCCGGGAGCTGCTACTCACTAGCTAGAGGCTCCTGGAAAAGCTATTTATCTCTGCAGGTACACACTGGAGTTTCCAGTCCTTCCCAGGCACAGGGCACAATGCACAAAAAGTGATCGCTAATACTTCCTGGGCCTGGCACTGTGCTGGCGCTAAAATGGGGGTGAGCAAAACATATTCGCTTCCTATCAGCAGGGCTTCAAGGGGCTTTGGGTTTATCGGGTTGAGTGAAAGGCAGTCCGTTTTCGTTGTTTGTTTTAAGCAGAAAAACACTATGATGAAAACTGACTTGGAACTAATCTTGTAGTAAATGTATCCAGGGTTGCTACAGCTAATGGAAACAGCAGCTGGGGAGCTTTCTAACTGAAATGTAGAATGACATCTCGTTAAAGGCCTAGAAGATCAAAGCTGTGGGCCTGAATGTGTGCTGTTCGTGCAGGTGTGGGGTTAGATCCGCAGCGCCAGGGTGGAGTGCAGCATCATAGTTATAAGGGCACATGCTCCTTCTGTGGGATTTACCTCTCCTTTCAAAGATGGCACAGTCGTTATCTTGTTCACTAAGTACACGAGGAGCCATTTCCCAACTGTGCCCTGCTTCTCTTGAGATTTCACGGTTGATTGTGACATCTCAGCAACAAACTACCTCTGTCAAGACCAAAGAAAACTGAACTCAAAATAGTCTGTGAGCCAGTAATGCAGGAACAAGAGTCGGTAAATGGAAAAAGCAGTGAGCTGAGTTCATTGAGCCCTACTGGTGTGACTCGTGTGGCTGCCACTGCCATTTGAAAAAATAAATCCCTTTTTTTTCTGGACCACAGTTTCTCCAACATAAAGTTATTAAACCAGAAATTCTCACAAGTTCTCTGATTTCCCAAACTCCAAAGTTCTGTAACGTAACTTAAAAATCAATTGTTCCAAACAGCCCTTTTCTTTGGTGGGGTGGGGGAAGTGCTGGGGATCGAACTCAGGGCCTTGGGCTTCCTAGGCAAGCGCTCTACCACTGAGCTAAATCCCTAAACCCCAAATAGTCCTTTTTTATAGTGAGCATTTCTACATTCCCTTGATGGACAGCATCTTTTAACATGGTGCTAAAAACAATAACAAAAAGAAAACACAAAACAGTGCCCACCCCTCCAGTGACATGGGAGTTAGCAATAGCTAGAGCCTGTTGTGGAAATTTTAAGAATATTGAAAACCAGTTGTTGAAAACCAAGCCATTAGAATGCAACGGATCATAACTAGATCATTTCTATCAGGGGTCCCCACTCTTTCTGGGACCAGTGACTGATTTTGTGGAAGATAATGTTTCTGGGGGTGGGGAAAAGGGTAGCTTCAGATGATTTAAAAGGGCGTGGGACCGAGATCCCTTACACTCACCGTTCACAGTAGGGTTCAAGGTGCTCTGAGGGTCCGGTGCTGCCACTGATCTGACAGGAGGTGGAGCTCAGGCAGCGCTATGGTGATGGGGAGTGGCCCTAGTCCTTGGGGACCCCTTATTTATGTTCCACAAATCTGTAAATGATATAAAGTTTGCTTTTCTATTTTAGCTAATTGTTAAACACTATCACACCACCGGTCTTTCTTAAGTGGGATAAGTAAACCAAAGAGTATTGAATAACAAAGACCTTCTGCTTTTGCGTTGATTTATGTGTCCGTGCTACAAATAGCAGAAATTGTTTCGAAGAGTAATGCAGAGTGTATTAAATATACTCGAAACAACGTGCAACAATATGTCACAAATAAAATTTCCACTACTCCAGTTTTTCTTATCCCTATTTTCTTAAGATAATTGTGATTTGTATAAATGAAAGCTACCCAGAAGATATGGGCCCTAGTTGCCTAGTTGAAAATCACAGTTAAGGCTGCTGGGTGTTAACAGAGTGGCTTGTCCTCAACAGGGTGCCCCAGGAAGCACGTTAGCCTCGCATTAAACATCGTCAAGGACGGACAAGAAAATTCACCCTAGAAGCACCGCCCATGGCTCAACATCAGCCCACAGAGAAACCTCAAGGCAAGTTTAACTCCCAATAAATATCCCGAGATTGAATCTGAGGGACTCTAAATTTAGTTTGCAAGATTGCCAACACATGCTACAATGGTTCCTGGGGCCGGCACCACCACAGAGTCATTCGAGAGAGAGCCAACAGTAGTGGGTGAGACAAGAGCTTCAAATCTGGGTTTCATTTTGCATCAATGAAATAAATGTGTCTTTTAAAGGCTTCCCGCGTGCCTATTGACAAAAAAAGAAACACTGCAGATTTACAGGGCAAGAAGACTGAAGTTCCAAGAGTCTTTGTAGAGAGGAGTGAAATGTTCAAAGCTAATTCATTACAAAATCCTGCAGAATACTCCAGATGACAATTAGGATTTGTATCCCAGAGAGGAGTTACCAGTACAATATTCCCTGTTAGACTGGATCTCTGGAATCTTTTACTTTTCTCACCACTTTTTATCAGAATGTGCTGTACACACAGTAAAGATAATAGCAAAAGTGACTGAAATTATTGCCATGTGGCACCGCATCTAATGTCAGGTAGTGCAAGCCATCTGTCTACACAGAACCAAAACAGACATCACAACAAATACCCTAAAATTTCTATCTCCTCAGGAGTGTGGACTTTATTTTCTCCAATTGTCTTCAATCCAGGACTTAGTTTTCTTTTCCAAGAATAAAACCCATAAAATTAGCTAATCATTAATTTATAGGCCTGTCAAGCTAATAATAATTAGAATTATTAATAACATCAATATCATAAAGTACAGCACATTTGGAAAACAGCAGTACTTACCAACCAGTCATGCACCCATCCTTAGGAAATGAAAAGATAAAAACACTTTTTCCCACCGTGCATGACTGCACATCTGTAATCTCACCTACCCTGGAGGCTAAGGCAGGAGTACTGCAAGTTCAAGATCAGGCTGGGCTATTTAGCAAGAACCTTTCTCAAAATAAAAACTAAAAAGGGCTGGGAATGCAGTTCAGTGGTAGAGTGCTTGACTAGCAAGCTCAAAACCCTGGGTTCAATCCCTAGAGGCACGCTGCCCACAGAATCCCCCAGTGAAAGGCAATATAAAAGAATTAACAAAGAATTAACTCAAAAATTAATGTCAATGTCACATGCCTTAGTCAGAAATCTGTCTTCTTCTAATAAATACTTATGTTTAAACCATAAATATTTCCAGAGATAAAATGAAGAAATGAGTCAAAGATAACACTAAAGACTTGCAAGGCATCACACTGAACTTCCCAAATACAACCTTGTGGTCTTGGTGTTTGTTCTATTATCGCCAATATTGTGAACTGTTAACATTATTAATACTATGCAGTAATATATGTCTGAAAGGAAAATGAGCGAGTTTTCTTTCATGCTGTCAAAATCCTGCAGAAGGCAAAATCCATAACGTTAGCATAAAATTGGACTCTTTTACATTGCTCATGAAAGAGAATTACTGGCTGTGTGTAGTACTTTTTGTTGAAGGAGCTGTATTCGTCATTTGGGCCAAAAAATTATTAAGTAAAAATGTTCACTTTGAAATTTCCATGCAAATTCAGCAGCCCTCTCTCCCCCAAAAAACCTGTAAACAATTTATGCCTAATGGAGAGGGTTCCTGCTGCCACTACAAAACAGAAAGTAACCACACCAAATAAGTTATAGGCATCACACTAACCAAGCCTGACAGTGCAAGGGTCGGGAATCAGACATAATCTTATTATTTGGCTGTAGTTCGGACAGCTTCTAGGCATGACTTAAAATACGGAATTTCAAAGATTATTTTCTGAAATGGCATTTTCCCATTCAAGCTTCTGTTTCCAATTTGTTGTCTCACACTCCATTCTTCTCCGCTCCCCTTCTTCACTCTTCCTCTTCTCCCTCCTTTAGGCACTGCCTGGACTCCCCTCCTGGCTTCTTGGCCCGCCCTTTGCCAAGCAGTAACACGCTTCCCTGGGATTTCCTGTTAGCTCATCATGAACTACGTGCAAATTGTCTCAGCCTTACACCAGCTCTGAGAAGCTGCACTGCAAGATAGCTGTCTCATATATAAAGTCATTGTTGTGCAGGGAAATGTCGGTGTGGGGCCAGATTTTTCTTAAATGAATTTACCAAAGGCCATTATCAAGGAGCTGGATCTTGGGAAATATTTACACAAAACATGGTGATAGTGGGAACCAGATGCTCTCGTTTCTGCTACAACACATTTGGGTGGTGGGTCCCCCTCCATAGAAAGCAGGAGTTTCCGCGCTTTGTCACAGGCACGTTGCAGCACACTGTATCACGGTTTGCCTCCCCTAATCTGTGGCTGTTATTAATATCAATGGAGAAGAGCTATAAATTCCACTCTGACATGGTTTCAGTGGTGTGAACCCCCAGATCTCTTCTAATCCCAAGATTAGATAGTGAAGTGCTGCTTCAATTGTACAATGTTATCACATCATATCGTCTGGCCCCTTTTCAGCCTGCAGCATTTATTGACAATACTTTCCGAGCTGTTGCTAAGTTGTGAGCACTCCACCTTATCTCTTGTCCCTTTACAGCCTCAGCCAGAAAGGCTGTCAGGAAAAGGGTCCTGTGGACCTGCCACCAGAGGCAACCCGCTCTCTTTGACCCCCTTCTGTGCAAAAGGTCCTTGACGGTAATAAACACTTACATATTCATTTTTGAAGTGGAAGGGTCAGTCTCCTTTGATTTTTTTGAGGGGGGAACCGATGCTAATTTCATCCCCTCCCATTTCTTCTTGTCTTCCTGAAAGCCACATGAGGATATGAGGAACTCTTTGTCATATTTCATGGCTTCCCACCCCTGAAAAGGTCTCTGATGTCCATCTTCCCTACAGACATTAAACTAAGCACTTGGTTTAATTATGTAGAAGCCCTGAGCACAACAGACAGTGAAGGCAGCTGAAATAGCTAGAACTAAAACTGTCTTATGAGAAAAACATTCCTTGTTAGCTGAAAATACAACTTTCCAATCTTTTTGTTCCAGTGGAATTTTAGAAACACATAGGTGCCTACACAGGAAGTATGGTACGATGGTGACTCCGCTTGACGTCTGCTTGGATCCCCCCCCCCCGACATCGCAAGCTGGGAAAGTGCAAAAGCCGACTGCAGGTCAGTGTGCAAAAACTCCAGTCTCTGGGCAGTGCTCTCCAGCCTGGTTTCCAGCAGCTCCATCCTTCCAGCTGCCACAGCACAGTCCTAGCGTCGTCACACGCCCTCTCCCACCCTGTGTCTGGCCGTTTGACACGTCCCGCAGGCTCAACACCCAAATCCAACACTCCTTACCCTCACGGTTGCCCTGGTCCTAGCCACTATGTGTTCTTAAGTGATTTCGCTTTGTTTGCTTTGTTTATTTTGTAGGACAGGTTGGCGGTCAGCTCATTATGTGACCAGCATGCCCCCAATGTCGTGACCCTCCTGCCTCAGCCTCCTGAGTACTGGGATACAAGCGTGTGTCACCATAGCCCATATCCGATTCTTTCTTTTTTTTTTTTTTTTTTTTTTTTTTTTTTTGGTGCTGGGGATCGAACTCAGGGCCTTATGCTTTCTAGGCTAGCACTCTAACCACTGAGCTAAACTCCCAGCCCCTATACAACATATTTTATTCTTTATTCTGCTTGTTACCTGTCTTTCTCACTGGAGTATAAATGTGGGTCTCATTCTTCACCCTGAGTTTTTCTATCTTCATTTCATAGTAGGAAACATCAGTTCCATGATTCTAGTGTCATAAAGTTAATGAAAAATTTTTCTCAGAAACCCAGCTATCCATAGACTACTAAGAAAAAAACTCAACTTCTTCATTGAAAAAACATTCTTTAATTCGGTAGGCAGATATCTTTAAATAAATAATTAGTATAAAAGAGGAGACCAAGAGCGTAAAAGCTTCAGGGAGTTTAATCAAATCTACTATTGTGGGAAATAGCTGGTGCACTGATTTTTTTGCCGCGTTAGTGTGATGCAGAGTAGCAAGGAATGTTCAACACTAATTGAGGACAGTTTTCAAAGTCAAATGAGTCACTGCTGCCTTCTTTGCTCTGTGGTGAGGGGAATCATTGTAATTGTGGTCCTCCACGGGCGAGTCTGAGCAATATCGGTGTAGTCTAAAAAGAAATCTGTTAAAGCTAACTCCTTCAGTTAATTCCCTAAGTCAGAACCTGAATTATGTGACATTTTACAAATCATATCACCACTAAGAATATAAACGGAAAAGGAGAATAATCGTGACACAATGACACGAAGGAAGAGTTAATTCTATTTTGATAAAATATGGAGATGAAAATGAGTTACTTCAAAAAAAAAGAAAAAGAAAATGAGTTACTTTTCTTTTGGTTTGCTTCTCAATCCAATGTGTACATTTAGAATTGCCCTGTGATTGTGACCATTTTGGGTGAAGATATTAGCTAGATTTTATGCGGGGCAGAATGAAAGAAGGAACATATGTGTGCAGCATCTAAGAGCCTCCGAAAGAGACTGATGATTTATAGATAGATCTGAGACATATGTACTTATTTACCATTAAAATGTGCATTTATTATCTTTTTAA
Organism: Hystrix cristata; assembly: GCA_004026905.1. Lineage (NCBI taxonomy): Eukaryota > Metazoa > Chordata > Mammalia > Rodentia > Hystricidae > Hystrix > Hystrix cristata. Next base: position 17,981 of record PVJO010006379.1, on the reverse strand, counting down.
AAGCAGGATTTCACAACACATCGTTAATCTTATCAGATCAACCCTCAGTTTGAGCCATAACAAATGGTTATTTTATTAAAGCCACTTTATTCTAACATTATATTTTTCCATCACATACACAAAATTTAAAAGTTGAGAGAGGAAAAATGTGAAAATAGCATAGAGGGTCAGAAGGTTGGCTTCATGATTCCTTCTCTAACTTTAACTGTGTTGGGCATTTGGGTGTTTGTTTGTTTCCCTCATTTAATGCAAACATGAAGCAAGACACTGAGAAAGGTCATACACCAAATTCTAATGCCAGTGCTAATGCTAATTCTCATGCACATCTTTCCCACACTTCCTTTCCCAAGATTCTTTTGCAACAGTAACAACATGGAATATAAAATTGCTCCACACTCAGGGGCCCACACCTCATTTTCCTGTGCAAACTGTATTTTAAATATCTTGAATATCAACCTGAGATCAAATAAATTCGTGGTCAGTATATGTGTGTTAAGATACTACCAAATGTTGAATAAAGAGAAGCAGGTGTTAAAGAATAATAGAAACTAGATACAAGCTCAATGCAGAGCACCTGAAGAGGGATTGGCAGTAGAAGGGGAAGATATTCTTTTAAGGAGAATTTGGGTGTGATCCAGAAATGCATCTTGGTAATGGGGGAAGGGGGTAGAAGAAGGTGGAAGAGGAGAAGAGGAAAAAGGAGGAAAGAAGGAGAAGGAGGGAGAAAAGAAGAACTGGAAGAGAGATGAAAACAATTTATAAAAATTGAGGCTGGACCATGGTAAATAAAGGTGTAGCCATAAGTAAGTTATACCACTTGCCTATTTTGTACTCACTTCCGCTTACACAGATTTTAGTGACCAAAACAAAAAAACTAATGATCTTCTTAAATGAAAAATGGGGCAACGTACATGGGGAGCTTTCAGTGTGAATGCTGGTACCTCAATAAAAACCTTGGTAATCCTGCCATTTCTGGGCACCTCGGTCCACTCTTCTGCTCTCCACTTACACTAAAAATGAAGACTGTCTGGAAGCCAGGAGCACTGTGGACCTAGTCAGACTTCTCGGTGATGGCAGAATCCACTCAAACATACCTTCCTGTGTGACAGGGAGGGAAGCCACCTGTGCCATCTCACGCACTTACCGTATCTTCAGTTTCAAACATGAGCAGATGAACAAGGGCCTCAAGACACAGACCCAAAATCAATTCGAACATCTGTCCAAAGAAGAAGAAACACATTCTTGTCCCCAGCTAGGTAACAGTGGCTTTGTTGGATATGGGGTGGAGTTTGCTCTTTCTATCTCTAGTTATTTAAGACTAATGGGTGCAAAATCTAGACTTTTACTACCTATGCTTTTTTGATACAAGGATAAGACAAACCTACAGCAAAAAAAAAGAAAAAAGAAAAAATACCATACAGGTTACAAATAGAACGACAATATAAAATATTTTATTTCATCAGTTAGAGAAAGAAGCAAACATTGTGGGTTTACTTCTATAAACTACACTTAAATTTTATTCAAATGTTTTACTTTTAAATGTTCCCAAACAGAATGTGAAATATTATGTTATTTACAAATTTATTAGTTAGGAATCTTTCCTTACATTACTTATTTAAGATAAATTTAGCTGATCCAGAGAGCAGGTGCCCTTTATTCTATGGTCTTCCACCACTTCTACATGGTTTTGGAATGATTTCTTAGGGTGATACCTTTAAGTAAGTAAAAGGGTGAGGTAAAATGCATTAAGAAGAGATAGGATAGACAAACTTGCCTGAGAAAGAAAATAGTACAGTGAAATGAGAAATTCACCATACAGGATTGGTCCCCAAGGCTGTGACAGCTGCTGATGAATTACAAAAAGCATCACTAAAAATTCATTCCCTGTCTTGTGAAAAGAAAATTATTCCTTACAACTTCTTCATACCATATTTACTTAGTAATGACATGAATTAAACTAAATAGGACCTGAGAAATGACATGTTAAAAAACCCAGAATTGATTTAATATTAGGAAAGCATACTGAGGACAAAAAACTTTTTGAAAAATTAATAATAAATGAGTAAAAACGTACTTGGAATAGATAAAAAGACTCGAGACGATTGACATAAGTACACGTTGGCAAGTCTGAGATCTTAAAGAAATGAAAAAGAAGATAATATGCATGAGAAGTAGATCAAGATGAAAAAGATGCAACAGAAAACCCAACAATGAGGCTTCAGATGTGTCCAACATGATTTACATGAGCATGTACCTGAAATAAGTTATCAAATTTAATCTGTGTTTAAGAATATTTAGAAAATGTTGAGGACGTTCAGTGTTGGTGTAGCCATAAAACTTCAAGGATAAAGAAAAAATTATTTAACTACTCTGTTAGAGACAGCAGTTCACCTATGCAGGTAGGAAAAAAATCAACATTTTTGATTGTTTCAAAGAAAAAGCCATCGTCAGAGCACAGTTCCCTGATAATGATGAATGTGGTGCAAAAATATAATACTCAGCAAAGAGATTATTCAAGTAAAAGCTGACATAGATTTTAAAATGAAAGAAATCAGGTAATGAAATAGCCAACAGTCTACACTGATGAAATTTTAAGTATCATTGTGGTAAAGCCCAATCATTTAAGAGATAAAGCTCAAAAATGATTATTCCTTCTGAGCATGGCGGTGCACACCTGTAATCCCAGCACTCCCGAGGCTGAGGCAGGAGGATTGCCCCAAGTTCAAGGCCCTGTCTCAAAAAAAAAAAAAAAAGAAAGAAAGAAAAGAAAAGAATGATCATTCCTAAATTTATCTACTGAAATTTAAATTTTAAAAGAGTTGTTAAATTTAATCTCTGCTCTTCTTTTTTTTTTTTTTTAGTGCTGCCTTTGAATCTCCCTAGGGTCTCTTATTTTCTTTTGTTTCTGTTAAAACTGTCATCCATCTCTACCTCATTTCTGGAGCTGACGTTGCCCTATAGAAATCAAAGGCCTTCCTGATACTCTCCTCGCAATTCTGCTAGTTCTTCCTCTCTGCCAGTGCCGAGCACCCTCGGCGGCCTTCTAGGTGAGTGGCCTTCTCTAAATGCAGACTCGCAGCTGAGTTAAGTCCGTCCACTGTGGCTGGACAGCAGGCCTGGGCACTTCCAAGCTGCCTTCGCTCTTAAGCGGAAGTCAGCAATGTGTGTCAGGCAGCATGGTGGCGGGGAAAACGTACCACTCGCAGACCTCTTAGAGTGTGGGACATAGTCAATGGGTCACCTACACTGCTGGCTCTATCTCTGCCTCCAACACCATGTTCCCAGGAGAATCACACTTGCCGTGGGTTGCAGCTAGCCAATGGCAGACCTTGTTGGAGGTACCAAAGTGGTCCTGTTCCCCTGAAATTTAGGGCTCCCTAATGTGCATCTTGGGCCCAAAGATGCCTAATGTCTGGTCAGGCTGAGACCCCTTCCACCCAGCCACACTCCCTTGGCCTTCTCACTTCACAAGTAACAAACATGCATTTTCCCCCTTGACAGGCAGCAGTAATGATGAGGGTGAAACTCCGAAAAGCCCTAAATTTACCCAAGAGATTCTTTTCTGCTGAAAGAATCTTAAAACTGGAAGATATTTGATCAGGTTAATTTTTTCATTTCATTTTGTATGTGTAGATATTTTATGTGAGTGTAGACAACATACATGAACTATCCCTGTAGCTAAATGTGCAATGAGTCTAGCTAATACTTAATACGAATGAGGTTTAATTTTGAGCACTTTATGCATATTGATTTAACCTTTATAAAAATTTTATGATATTAAAATTATTACTCCCATTTTTCATGGGAAGAAATTGAGGCAAAGAATAGAGAAGCGACATTTTTTAAGGCCCCACAGCCAGGAAGCGACAGAACTGGGATTGAGAGCCAGACTCTCTGGCCTTTCAACAGGAAGTTCGCCTTTCCGCCCTGCTGGCACCTGCGTGGAAGGCTTGAGCGGATACAAGATGCGGTCCACTTCTGATGATCTACGAGTTCTCTGTTCCGATGTACAGTTCAGTATAAGTCCTCCATGTGTGGAAAACTCAACAACTGCCTCACCTACTCTTTCTGTTTTGGTTCTTACTACTCCACCAACTTTTATTAGCGCCAAGGAAAACTGAGTCAATCTATTTCCCATACCGAAATCTCTCTTTCATATTTTTGTGACACTCCGTACTCCGGCTTCCCTGAGGGAAGACTGTAACTTGTATGTGTATTCTACTCCTAGGTAAGTATTTACTGAAAATGTAATATGTGCCTAACATTTAGGAGTTACCAGACGTACGCTGGTTAAAGGGGGATAGGCAAGTTCCTCCTCTTTGATGAATTCGATAGTCCAGTGTCAAAGATGAGTAAAAGACTAAAATAAGAATTATAAAAGATAAATATAAATTTCAAAAAGTGTTATAAACATGAATGCAGAGGAGGCTGAGAGAGTGGAGGGTGAACTTCTCTGGTTGGTGGCTACGCGATCTGTGCTGATAGCCCAGGAAAGGGCGTCAGGAGAGAAAGGGGAAGTCACAGAGTGGCGGAAATAAGGAGCTGCCGGTCTGGATCGGGTGAGGGCTGTGGGATTTGATGGGCGATGCTGGAGCAGGGGTGGGAGGAGGGAGAAATGAAGGCTACCTCCACAGGTTAGGGCTTGAGCAACACAAAGACACTGGAAGAAAATCCAAAACTTTCATTTTAGGAATTCCTAATGAGCAGCCAATGGAAGATGCCACATATGTAAACTAGGGAAGCCTGCAAGGAGTAGTGAAAGAGCCAAGCGCCTCTAAGTCCCTGCCCCCTCCGGAGTCAGAGGTGATCTTTGTGCTCTCTGAGCTCTCCCTGACTGTGCCTTCCTTTTGGCGTTCATCACACGGAAGCTTTTGGAAACAATTCTGCCACATACAGAGATTTCTGTTTGACCCAAGTTAAAATAGTCAGATGAACGGGGGCTGGGGATTTAGCTCAGTGATTAGAGTGCTTGCCTTGCAAGCACAAGGGCCTGAGTTCGATCCCCGGCACCACCAAAAAAAAAAAAAAAAGAATATTCAGATGAACAATACTACAGTTTTTGATGTTTAAATCTTATAAATTAGGGGTTGGGGATTTAGTTCAGTGGTAGAGCACTCGCCTAGCAAGTTCAAGGGCCTAAGTTCGATTCCCAGAACCCGCTCCCCCCAAAAATCTTAAAAAATAATCCTCCATCTATAAGCACTCTGGAGATGAGAAGTACTTTCTGTTTGTTTGTTTTGTTTTTCAAACAGTGTCTCCCTACACTGCCTAAACTGGGCTCGAACTTGTGATTCTCCTGTGTAAACCTCCCAAGTGCTGGGATTGAAGGCAGGCAACACCACACCCCACGGCTGAGAGTTGTATTAAACTAATTATTGAAGGGTTGTCTCCCTCTACCAGATAAACCTTCCACCTACCCCTCAGCTTCAAAGAAAATATGCAGAAAAAATTTTAATAGTGTAATTGTTAATGTAAATGAGTACCTGTAAAAACTGTTTATATTAAAACACTTTGCTTATTTTTCTTATAGGCTGCTTATCTTTTGGATAAGCATCAACCATTAATGTTACACAAAGGAAACAAAATGATTGACTAACAAGAAAAATAAATACCATCCCGGCTAAGTATCAGCACAGCCAAAACCTCTTTGTGAAATTCCCTCATAATTGACAAACTTCTGCTAAGGTCATAAGAAATAAAAGGCAAGTGCTGGAGAATCAGTTAAGTTCACAAATGGGTTCCAATAACTCTACGAGAGAACTGACACTTTTAAAACGCTTTTTTAATAAAATTTTCATACGCTAAATCCATGTGTTGCACCTCAGCTGAATAGTAAAATTCACTGAAATATTTTATCATCCTGTACATACTTATTAGACAAGTGATTATTTTTCTTTCTATACTGTTATTTCTCTTCTTATGTTATCTTTTTTTTTTCTTTTCTAAGATATTTCAGAGTTATTCAAGAAGTTGCACTGCTTTTAGGATTAATTGTGCATCAGTTCCTAAATTACAAATTGATTTTAAAGACTCTGCCAAACAGTCTCTTTATTTTAAATGATCACACAAGCTGTAGGCTGAGGTGGGGAAGGTGACAAAAGTAAGCTACTTAGCCTTTGGGTTTATTGTTTCTAAGGTTGCTAGCGTGATGTTACATAACACGACTCCCCAGGGAGATTTACAGCTTTGGCATACTAAGGTGGGCTGTTTAAACTCAACCTAGGACTGCTGTTTTCTATCAGTAATGATCAAGCGTATTTATTATCAATACCGAAAGTGTGCCAAACAGCTGTCCTTAGTCTCCCTGAAATATTTTGAACGATTTTTGCAGAGCTGTTAGTACAAAAAAGAATATTCAGCATGAGCGGACAAAATAGAAACAGATTTGTGACTGTTAAAGCTCTCCAATAGGACCCCCTTTTCTGATGTAAATGCAGATTCCCCTTTCACATTTAATCCCTCAAAACAAGCGCTTTGGGCTCAGCTCGCACAGGGCTGTTTCTTTCCAGCCCAGGGCGTTCACACATGGGAGCTGCTCCTGTGACTGTAAGGACCACGTCTCCCCGTTGTGGTCTCAGTCCCCCTTATGCAGGGTCCAGCTTGATACTGCTCACATAGTTACACAGATTCACTCTTCTTGGAGACACAGGAGAGAAAACAGATATGGGTTATCACCTAACTATTGGCAATAGTAATCACAATGCATTAAATATATTACTACGTAAAAATCACAAATAGGACATATCTAAGATAACATACGTATTGTTTCATCTCCCTAGCCAATTTGTGAGCCACATACTATGAGTACCATTTTCCAAGAGAGAAGATTAAATTTGGTAGGCTAAAGTTACCTCCCCTCTCGAGTCAATGGCTAAGAAATGGTTATGCCATACTCCAACCCAGGTCTTTTGCTTGATGTATTTTCATTATGCAACATCCTAATCTTCAGCCTAAACTCAATCTATTAAATTGATCTATTATATTGATCCATTAAATCTATTTACTCGATCTATTAAATCGATCAAAAGATTCTGAAGGTGTGTAAGAAAAATTTTAAATTTTGTAAAGACAGTTTGATAGTCATGTGATTAGCAATACATAAGTTGCTTCTACAGAAGTACCACAATTACTTCTTAAAATATGCAAAAAAGAAGAACTGGAATAGAATTTAAGAGAGTCAGACTTTTTTTAAAGTAGTCACAAAAGTTTTGTGAAATGATATTTCTATTATTTTCATTTAAAAAAATTTTGTTTTCTGTATCTAAAAGCAAAACCAAGATGTCTTGTGAACTTGCAATTGTAAGATGGCTCATACACTTACAGAGATCCTCACATAAATACCAATACAGCACAGAAACTGATGAAAATCAATCTCGCGGGCCATGGTCAGAGCTTTCAGAGGTAGTATTTATAGAGCAGGGCTTGATTTGAACCATGAACTTCTACACATTGTACCAATTTAATAGTACTAACAATGCCAAAGCAATGCTATGGGCATTTCTGCTTACATTTAATGGAACCCCTTGAAAAATCTTAGCAGAATACAAAGAGCAAGCATTTTACTTAGCAAATGCCAACTACGGGCTAGTCATTGTCTCCAGGGAAATGTAGAGATTTTGCTCACTTAGGTATTTCTATTTAATATATGTTTCTTTCTTTTGTTTTGTTTTGTTCTTTTTGGTACTGGAGATCTAACTCTGGGCCTTGTGCTATGCTAAGCAAGCGCTCTAACCACCGAGCTAAATCCCCAACCCTTTAATGTATGTTTCTTAAATTCTATATTTTACATAAATTTTTACTGTATCCCAGAGAGGGTATAAAAATGTATTGAGACCCCAAATGCCACAAAAGTATTTGTGGAGTTAAAATTCTGTATTATTAAAGAGGAAAGTAACTCACACAAAAAAGTCTTGTTATTTCAATTAGTAGTTTTTTTCCTGTGAACTATGTTATAAGTAATAAAAGAAAATAGCAGAATGTATGGCCGAGTCTGTTCCAGAAAAATCTTTGATGACAAGCGATCATCAGTCCCATGTGACTAAGCAGACTGAGTCTTGGTTTGTAAGTAGAAGATAAAACTCAAAAATACATCTCTTAGTTGGAATCCTACTGAAGAGTCATCAAAACAGTGTGACGCTTTAGAGCATCAGAAGTGAGAACGACCTCTTTTTCTCAGAGGAGAAGAATTTAGTAACTTGAGGAATATGCTAGACTTAAAAAGCGTTAAAGGGTTGAAGGAGTTGCCAGGACTGACGCTTGATCGGCCAAAAACATTTTAAAAGTCTAGCATGTGCTGCTGAAGGAGGAATATGCTTATCTACTTCCACAGTATATTTAATAGAGGCTCTCACATACACCCGTGTTCATATGGATATTAAGCGATCTTAACCGTGCTTCAATAAACTAAAGAAGGGGCTGGGGGTTTAGCTCAGTGATTCGAGTGCTTGCCTTGCAAGCACGAGGCCCTGAGTTCGATCCCCGGCACCACCCAAAAAATAAAAAAATAAAATAAATAAATAAACTAAAGAACCAATTCTGCTTACTTATTGCATATAGAAATTATTTTGGAATCACATCTGCTATTCTGATATCTATATATGTATGTATATACTCAAACATACAGCATGTGCATATATACATGTATGTTTTGTCTCTGTCTGCATGATGAAGTTAGCATAAAGATTTGCATAACTCAGGTACCTTTGTACATGTATGTGGCATCTCCTTGTGTCCTCACGTTTTGTGACTACCCTCGGAATAAATGTAATTTCAGGATTCTTGTCTTAATCACTTTTCCCCTTTGCTGATTTGGGTTATCATATCATTATGATTTCAGATCTCTACCATAGCTACATAATTCATCTCTCTAGAAAAAGAATTCATTCAGAAAAATGGCTAGCCTAGTCAAACTGTGAGAATATATTTTAGGATTTTTCATCATAGCAGTGACTGAAATAGGGGGAAAGTTCGGCTAGCATAGATAAAACTCAGGTTGAACTACTCTTCTGAGTTTCTCTGTGCCTTAAAAGCTACATGGGCATCAGACTAGCCCTTCTAAAGTACAATTTCATTTATAGTCATATCACAGAATAAGATTACTTTCATTGACTGTGAGATTAGAGGCTTTCATACAAATGTGTATTTTATAGCTACTGTTAGGTGTTAGCAATCATAGCTTAAAACTGGAAGCAAACACACAGAAACCATCCAGTTGATTCAGGCTAGAGGCTCTTAGGCAAGTCACTCTTCATTTGCCCGAGTCAAGATAAGCAGTGTTAACATTCTCATTATTCATCAATAAAACAAGAAGGATGAAAAGAATGGGAGGAACTGAATGTGATAAATGCCAAATAAAATGTTTGAAAAAAGTGAATGTAGAAGTCAGGTGGAGATTAAAATCCAACATATCGTTGGGTCACTCAGCTACAAGGCTAAGCACATTTGTCAGAATTCTATAGTGTCTGCCAGGCGTGTTAATTCTAGACCTAAGGGAACCTTGACAGAGGCAGTATAAACACGCAGCCTTTACCATATATCATCACCGAGTATTATAAACTATCCCCAGGAAAACCATGTTTTTTCTCAGCATAAAAAAATGCGCAAAATTTGGGGTCACGGTACCAGCCTGTTGAGGAGAATTTTTAAAATTCTGGTAGTCTTGTCAAGCACAGCTTGCAATAAATATTGAGATGAAAAAAAACGAGAAAATATATTTTTATTTTCTTATATGCTTCACTAAGAAAACTTAGTGATACCTCCAAAGAGAGAAGAAGGATGTAATATCAAGAATGCAATATTACTGATTTTGCAACTTAGCTGACAAAATACACCAAATAATTTGAGACAAAGAAAAAAAGACTGTAGTGAAGGCATGTATGAACTTGCCACAGCAATACATTCAATTTAATGCTCACTAATATGTTAATATGATCATTTTATTATTATAGAGTCTCCAACAGAAACCAGGTTACAGGCAGGACACTCAGTAACAATTTTCTTGCCAGCTGCAAAAGAATCCAGTATCAGATGAACAAAGAAGAGAGTAGAAGAAAGCAAATAACTATGGAGTACCCTTTGAACACACTTAATGAGGGGAACAGAAGTTATTAAAATTTGCGGTAAGCCTTTTAAGAATCATGTCACCATTAACTACTCAAAAGCATTGCGCACAACCAGACCATCCAATGACGTAACAAAAGGTAGGTGTTGTACAGAGCATGAAAAGACAAAACAGGCTTGAATACATAAATAAGACCAGTGTAGAATGGCTAACCCGCTGACAAATTACAGATGAAATTTAGATTTAAAAATAATCTCATTTATATGTCTGATTTAACACTTTTATTTCATAATGGAGAGCCAAGGATTTCACATTCAGATGCATCTTCAAAATCTTTAGATGTACACCGAGCTTTGCTACAAAGCTATAAAAACTTTAGCAGCCCTCACTGTGACCAGACTCTTCCAGGATCCCAAAGTTTATAATATTCTAAAGTAAAATATTTTAGCAAAATGTGTTTGAGAAACCTGTCTCCTGCTTCTTTTAAATTTAAATTAAATTTATTTTCAATACACAAAAACATAAAAATTCATATATTAATAGAGTACCACATGATGTTACAACACATGTATGTATTATATAATGTTTAAATCAGACTAATCATATGTATCTCTTCAAGAATTTATTATTTGGGAGAAAAAAGTTCCCATTGCTTTCTTCTACTTTTGTGAAATATACACTGTATAATGACCAACAGTCACCCTACTGAGCAATAGCACAGAAGAACATTCTGTCTCATCTAATTGTAACTTAATTCCCATTGATCAGCCTTTCTCTGGCCCTCCTTCCCCACTGCTGTCCCAGCTTCTGCCAACCACCACTTTATTCTTAACTTCTATGAAGTCAACAGTTTTAGATTCTACTTGAGAGTGAGGTCATGGTACTTGTCTGTGTGTGCTTGGCTTCATTCCTTTAATATAATCTTCTCCATTTTCATGCATGGTGCTGCGAATGACAGGACCCCATTGTTTGTACAGCTGAATAGTCCCACCGTGTAGTTGCACCACACTGGCTTTATTCATTTTCACTTAATGGACACTTAGGCTGATTCCATTTTTTGGCTGTTGTTAATAGTGCTACAATGAGCATAGGAATGCAGATGTCTCACCAACACACTGATTTTATTTCCTTTGCTTCTACACCTGGTAGTAGGATTGCTTGATCATACAGTAGTTTATTTTTACATTTTCAAGGAACCGTCATACTCTTCATACATTCCCACAACAGGGTACCAGGGTTCCCTTGTCTCCACAGCTTTGCAAGTTCTTGTCCACTTCCACTCTCTCGTTTTGAGTTAATCGAGTGGTCAAGAACCTTTCTGAGATCCGGTTGAAGGGAACTGATTTAGAGAAACATTTAGTTTAAACTTTCCGAAATATAGTTTTGGAATCTGAAGAGATTTCTGCAGATAGCTGAGATGTGTTGGAAGATGATCAGTGACCCTGTGTGTGGGACGCCGGCCCGACAGTCGCGCTTCCAGGGGGTACAGGAGTGGAGCCACCTGCCTTCTGTGCGCCGACACGGTGATCACCTGTAAGTGTGTCTGACTCATCGCGGTTGGGTGGGAACTGAGGGTTCCAGATGAAAAAGCAAACAAAATTGCTGCCAGAACAGCAAGGCAACGTGCAGAGACCAGCGTTCTGTGACAGTCCTCAAATGTTCTCAATCAAGCATCCTGCGTAGTAACCGTGTTTGGTGACACTGTCATGTGGGTCAAAACTCCCGATTTGGATCTTCAAAAATATTTTTAAAAAACAACTGAGGAAATTCCGACTAAAAAATTAGGAGGATAGAAAAGAAAATGGTAAAGTAAAGAACGAACACAAGAGAATTTATTCTGATCCTGTGAAGTAAATTACGACAAAAAAAATTAGACCGCGCTAGTAAGAATAATTCATTAAAAGAAAGAAACATGTTTTAAAAAGAAGTAATGAATGACACTCAGGCTATTTGAAAATCCAAGAAATTAAGAAGAATAAATCTTTTGCAGGCATCACACTGCGCTACGGTGGCCCCAGAATAAACTTATAAATACCTGGTAGAGCTATGTTTTGCTGATTTGACGAAAAATTCTGACATGAACAAAATAACTTCAAAACTTACAGCAAGCTTTCACAAGAAGGTCACAATAGAGGGAAAAATGTTTAATGCCAAATGTTTTAAAAATTACTTGTTGCATAAGTAGCCTTAAAATGTCATGAAATCTTGAAGCCCAGACATGAGTATTGATAGCTTTTGCAAATTTGATAATAAACCTATAATTTTCTTGACATTACTAAATCGAATTGGAAGGCTAAAAACTGTCAGACCGATCGATTAAAAGCAGAAATTTTCATTAACACTAAGACAGATTCAATTACCTCTTTAGCTAAAGAAATCACAAAATAATCATATGAAAGACAGAGTATGCAGCGTGTTTTCTATAAAAAATCAGGATAAAAGTATTACAGAGATATCTGAAGTAGTTAATTAAAAATATCATTTTATAGGGACTTTGAAGACTTTGACATTTGTCACTTTCAAAAATTTTTATATCTGTGAGTTTTTTTTCTTGTTATAAATAAAAGATGACTTCTGAACCTAATTTTTATTTTTAATATATTATTTTTCATGAAGAGGGCCCTTAATATTGTATAATTTAGGTTTCACATGTCACAAAACTTAGATTCATATGCAGAGACTTCTGGATGTGAAATTGTAAGAACTGGATTCAATTTTCTGTTGAGCAATTTCCAGGAAAGATATTCAGTCATAATGAGAACACCTTTGTCACAGATTCTTGTGAAAATTAAACACATGTTACATTATACCATAATGTACAAAGCTCTATAAGATAAAGATGTTACTTTCAACATTGTGAAATCGAATTTCTTTTTAAAATGCTGATTGCACAAGACGTGAAACTGCATCTATATTAAGAGACAATCAAGAAAAATTGGCTTAAACCGCATAATTTAGCTTAAATATAGAGGAGTTTCCCAATAGTAAAACTTTAAAATGTAGTCAAGGATTATTAAAGGAAATTATCGGGCAATCACAATCTTCTGAAATTAAATCGCTTTGAAAATTCAAAGTAAATAATTTAATTTCTTCATGATCTAAATGAGTCTGAAGTTTGCTAAAAAGGGTTATGATTTATTGCAACATTACTTATTTTTTTTTCCTTATTGTAAAAATACCAGAAGGCTATTTGGGGAAAATATAAAGCAATAAGACAAAATGACTACTATCTATACTACAGTTATTTCAGCTGACATAGTGAGCAGCCATATACATGAATAACTCTTTTGAAACACAAACCAAATGTCATCTCATGATGTCACAATGCAAAATACCAGGGCTACAAATTTCCTTATTACAATCTGTACCATGTCTAGGATCTGCATTGCAATTTTCCATGTGTCACCCACTTTGTGTCTTATTATAGTCTAATTTCTCCCCTTTATTCTGGTCTCTTCATCTGTTTTTCATTAACAACCTATTTTAGTTTCTGTGTTTATGTCATTTCGTTATGAAATGCTCACATTGTGCTTACTTCCTAAGGGAAGAAAAATTCAATAACCTCCACTAATATAATAATTTGATTTAATATTTATACCTGTTGTCAAATAACATTATAGTTGGTTTATGTCAACTTATGCATGTATATTCATCTCCCAACTTGACTGAAAACACGTTTCAGATATAGTATGTGTAAGACAGTATTTAGATTCAATCACAATTGTTAGTGAAGCCCAATTCGCATTAGTTAGCACAAGAAAAATAGCTGATTCTCACATAAATTCTGGAGGGAAGGTCAGCGGCGTGAAAGCCCTACATCCGAAGTCTTTAGGGATCCGTCTCTCTGAGTCGTGCCTCACATATCTGCCAGAGGAACCCTTCGTAGAGAATGTCATGGGATCGCTCGCTGCCCAGCAGAGATTCTGTGACAACGCAGCTGGCTGAGGCCCCTCCAGCAGCTGCTCCCGAACTCTCAGAGGGAGCCTCATAGTTATGGCCCAGGATGGTCCAAACCCAGGCTTAGGCAGCGAAATGAAAGAAAAGAAGTGGACAAGGGCTATATCCGGCTGCCTCTTCAAAAACTCTCCCTAGAAAGTGCCGTAGAACACCCCACTCGCAGCCCATCAGAGGGTGCATTTGAACCTGCCACGCTGCTCACATCCTTGTGGAAGGAAAGCTGGAAATTGTTCCTGTGTCCTGCCAAGCCATGGTCACTAGAACATCAGAGAAGTAAAGCCAGGCGTGAAAATGCAGTAAAGCTGCCATCAGGAAAAAGACAGCAAAGTACAACAGATTGACTATAGCTCATTAAAGCCTTATTGGAAATTTAAATCTCTGAATAAAACAGACAAATATTTAGTTGAAATATATATTTGCATATCTTTTCATAGGAAAATAAGTTTTAAAAAAATTCCTAAGATTTGTTTTCTGTAATGTAGGTGCATTTGCACAGAAGATGATGATTTTGAAGGTTAATGCATATTTTTTAAAGTTCCCAATAGATCACTTATATTCTACTGTGGCCTAAGTGCTCAGAACATGTCAGCTACCATTTCCAAACTAAGAACTTCTCAAGCCACTACCGTTAACTGTGTCTTTGTAAAGTACATCAATTGTGTACAGTTGTCTTGGAATATTAGTCAGGAGCGGGAACAATAGAGAACTCAAGGATGAAACTGTGAACCTTTTTTACCGAGAGAGATGGTTTCTGGAAGGGGCTGGAGTATCTCCGACTTCCATCCTATCCATCGCTGTGCCAAACTTCTTACGTATCTTCCTCCCTAAAACCGGCGTAGACATTACCTAACTGAAACGAGGAACCCAAGAGAATGTAAACCAAGACATGGCCCTGGATGTTTCGACCTTGGCCTTGAACTGAATATACTTCAATGTAAAATGTTCTCTGCAAGTCTAAATCATCCAAGGGGAAAAATCGAAGCAACATTTTCTTTGACTTTGAAGAATAAAGCATTCTTCTTCCCTTTGCACTCTGATTCTCACTTCAGTCCTCTGAGGAAAGGGGTTAAGCACAAGACTAGACCAGGACAGACATTTCGGTGGCCCTTCTCCCCGCACACGGTCCTGTGCACCTGAGAGACGCCTTTGCAGGGCCACGGATGCAGCTGGAGCGCGTTCCTCGCAGCTTGGAACAGACGGAGCTGGGACCAGGGAAGAAGGGTTCCTTACAAAAGCTCGCTGGACTTAAGCCCGTCTGATGCTGTCCGAGGTAATTTGGAAAAGATTCAGGTAGCTCCAAACCACAGTACTTGGGCTTCAGCGTGATCTTGTCTGGTAATGATTTAAATTTGATAACAAGCCAGAATTCCGACTTCTTTTTACCCCTCTTCCTCCAAATTGATGTAGAGAGCTATGAATTTATCATGCACTGAAATCATTTTTATGTTGCTATCCTACCATTTTACACATAGATCATATTTTCAAGGAAAAGAGAAACTAATTTCATGTTCATACTTTCCATTTGTCGAACCCATAACAAATATTTTACTTTTGGATGGTTAACTTTCTACAGGCTTGTTTCAGTTAGGAGCAAGAAATGTGACTCTGTCTGCGGCTCACAAGAGCCCCGTGCGTGGCACAACACAATTTTGAAAAGAGACAGATGGAAAGAGTTTATTCTCAGTGTGAAAAGCTATAATTTATTCCTTGGTAAATAAATAAATTAAAGACCATTCACATTTGGATTTGAGCAGAAACAAATGTTAGAGATCTTCTCTAGCATAAGATAGTAGCTTGCCCATTCTTTTATGTAAACAAAACTTGGGCCTGCCATTGGCACTGGTCCTGGGTGAATAACGAACAGTGGAATTCTGCATCGCCACCATTCAGCATTGCAAGCCTGTGCCAGCCTACCGTGTGCCCTAGATCCATGTGCCATGGCTTTAATGTGACATTCGCACTGACAGAAACAGGCAAGATCGGCCTTTAATTCTGAATGTCATTGTATTATATGAAAATGGTTGCAAGAATTGATGAATATGAGTCATCCCGGCTTCATTATGAGCAATTGTATTTCTCCAATCCCTTCACCCGATTTTCACATAACTTGATTCAAATCCCCAACAGCTTGCTCCTTTTTGAGTAACCTGCAATCTCTGCCTGCCCTAAAGTATAATGCCCCAAATTGGGTGTGGTGTGCATGACTGTAGTCACAGCCGCACGGGAGGCAAAGATGGAAGGATCCCTGGAGTTGTCCAGGAGTTCAGCCTGGACAACATAGCAAGACTCCCACCTCATGGAGATAAATAAATACATAGTATAAGTCCTCACATTGAGCGTTGTATTTTTAAGCATGATCTGACTGTTGGAATACCAGGTCTAACACCAACCTTTCCCTATAGTTTCATTCTTTAACCAATGCAGATCTCGTGGTATTTTTGGAACACTATTAACATCATCATCATCATCATCATCATCATCATCATCATCATCATCATCTAAAGACAGAGAGGCACACAACCATGTGAACTCACCAGATCATGAGCTCCACCTGAATTGTTTTTAAAAATATCTGATTCAACTAATTCCTCAGCATCTACATTCTGCCTGAGGGGGACAGTCAGTGCTAAATAAATATTTGCTAGTGAATTGCCCTGGAGGATAATAGATTTAGATCAAGCTTATTATCAGAACTAACCAGAAAAAAGTCATATTAAATCAGTTAAAGTATAGCTGGGTGTGGTGGCGCATGCCTGTAATCCCAGCACTCGGGAGGCAGAAGCAAGAGGATCACTGCGAGTTCGAGGCCAGTCAGGGCTACATAGTGAGTTAAAATCAGCCTGACTTCATAGGGAGACCCTGTCTCAAAAAACAAAAAAAGAAGAAAAAAAAAAAAAACAACTCAATGAAAGTGTGCTCCTCGGAGAAACAGGTTTTCCCAGGACAGTGATAATACAAAGGCTGAGAAATTATTCCAAACACCTTTGCACAATGCTTACATCTGCTCAAGTGAGCGTGGGGTGGCATGAGAACCGGGAAAATCCGAGGTTTGTCAGCACTCCCAGACACAGACACACCCGAACTGTTGTACAAGATGACACAGCAAACGTGCTGTCAGCACAAACCTGCGAATCTCGCTTTTATTCACTGTTACTGCTTTGCTGCTTAAGGGAAGTTGACCAGCCCTGAGCAGCACTAACCCTCATCTTGTTTGAACTTGTTATTGCCAATAGGAAGTTAACACTCTATCTAAATCATCCACCAGAATACTGTGTGTGTGTGTGTCCCTCATTTCTCATTCAAAATGCCTAGAACTCACCAGAATTCCTGTAGCTGTCAGTTTGAGAAAAAAAAAACAAAAAACCAAGCACTAACAGGGATCAATAACTGCTCTAAATAGAAGAACTCTAAAAACAAAGATTACAATATTTATATAGATATAGATGTATTTGTATATATAGAAAGTATCTAAATGTAAATACTGAAAATCAAAGTGTATTCATCTGAGACAAACATAAGGAAATTAGGTTTTGTAACTGTACTGACAAAAGGCCATAAACAACCTCAAGTTTTCGGGTATGGATCAGGGTAAAACTCTCATAATTATCAAGGTAGCTAGACAGACAGGTAGACACATATGTATTCTAATATACTGTTAAAATACTCGGGGGTTCAAGGCTACATAGGTCAACAGAGGCTGAGGTTTCCGTGAGTAAATAAGGGTGTGAGCAACACAACACATACAAGGTAAGAAGCCACATGATGTCATCTCACTCCAGAAAGAATAGCTATTATCAAGAAATCAACCAATAACAAGTGCTGGCGGGGCTGCGGGGAAAAAGGAACCCTCCTGCACTGTTGGTGGGAATGCAGACTGGTCCAACCACTGTGGAAATCAGTGTGGAGATTCCTCAGAAAACTACAGCTAGAGGTTCCATTTGACCCAGCTATTCCTCTGCTGGGT